>PVKC010002844.1:0-41421 GCA_004027635.1 Crocidura indochinensis
AAGAAAGAAGGAAGGAAGGAAGATAAAGAAGGGAAGGAAGGAAAGAAGGAAGGAGAAACAAAACATGAACAAGAAAGGAAGATTTAGTGGGAAGAAAAATTGAGAAAAGTAAATCCAACAATCCTTCCATATAGTTCATATGAAGACTTTAAAAAAAGTGTTCCCTTTAAAATTTATATCTCTAAAGTACATATAAGATCAAGAGAGAATATTTGTCTGAAAATGGAAGAAAGCATAGTTGGCTGTCTGCTTTTTGGTTTTTTTTTTTTTTCCACAGGCAATGGTGCTCCAAGACTACTCCTAGCATTCGTGAGAGACTGACCATACCTGGGCTTCCTACATATGCAATATATGTTCTCCAGCCTGATGAGCTCTCGCAGGACCAATGAAAGCTTCTTTAATGCTAATGCAAGAATTTAAGTAAAGCAGGGGCCTAAGCAATAGCACAGTTGGATGGACATTTGCCTTGCACATGGCAGACCCGATTGATCCTTAGCATCCCATATGGTCTCCTGAGTCTGCCAAAAGTGATTCCTGAGCTCAGAGCCAAGAGTAACCACTGAGCAATGCTGGATGTGCACGCCCCCCCCCCAAAAAAAAACTTTTAGCAAAGCAGAAAAAAACTGGAACTATGGGAACTATGTTTAAATATTGTGCTTAAATAGGATTAAAGACAGATTGGTACAACTAGGATTATTGCATACCATAATATTGTCACCTTTATATCATTATGACATATCTATTTTTAATAATTTTATAAAATCAACTACCCATCAATCATATAACCATTATTATATGGTTTTAATGTTAGAGGTTGGGTATTAAGTGTCACAAAATTCCAGAGAGTATGCAAAAAGTTTTTCCACATAAACAAGTAACTCTCAGATACATGGGTTTGTTGCTTATTCCTTAATATGATGTGTCATTTTTTCTCTGCCCTATTTAAATGTTTTGTTTTTCATTGAGTTTCAGAAATTTGATTATGATATGTGTTGTGTGATGTTTCTTTGCATTTTGGAATTTATTTGTTTCCTGAGTTGTGAGATTTTAATTTAAAACAGATTTGAAAATATTTTGGACTCTTTTTAAAATATATTTTCTGATTCCACCCTCCCTTTCTTCTAGTATTCAAATGATGATTACATTAGATTGCTCAATATTATCACACAGGTCATTGATGCTCTAGTTATTATTCTTTTCACAGTTTCTCTCCCTCTAGGCTGCATTTGAATAATTTCTAATGATCAGTTTTTTAATTCACTTATTTTTCTTCTGTAATATCTAGTCAGATATTAACATCATTGACTGTACTTTTAATTTTAGATCCTATATTTTGTGTTTTTATATTCTGTCTTTTAAAATACCTCACAGTTCTCTCATTACATTCATGTTTTGCCAATATTCCTGTACATATGGAGTATGTTTATATGTTATTGATATCATTTCACTGCCAGCTAAGTTTATCATCTATCTAACGTCTGTGTCTGTTCTATTGACAGCATTTCCCCCCTGGTCATAGATCACTTTATCCAGCTTCTTATATTCCCAGTATTTTATTTATTGAATACCAGGCATTGTGAATTTTTTATTATTGAATGCCAACTTTAATGTATTGCTTTTAATATCTTTGGTCTTTGTTATTCTGGGGTATGTTGAGTTATTTGTAATTAGTTTCATCTTTTTGTGCTTTTAATCTAGGGTCAATTTTATCCCAACTGCTAAGGCAATAAACCTCTAATGACATTATCAGAGGTCCTACAGACTAGAAGAAATTTCAACTCTGCTTGTATAAATATAAATTATAATCAGTTCTGCGTTATTCATAGAAATTGCTTTATCTTCTATATTCCTATGGTTCTTTTCAAGCTTTGAATATTTTCCTCACACAAATAAATGTACAAAGCAGTACTTAACCAAGATCAAAGGAAACTGGGCTTCTGTGAAGATGATCATAGCACTTGTTTGTTTGTTTGTTCATTTCTTTCTACTACTAATTTTCTGTATGCCTAAACTTTTGAAAATTGTAGTAAATGTCACCTCAACTCTGAATATGAGGTGTTGGATGGGGTATATCTCCTGACATTATGGCATCTAAGATCTTCTGGACAGCCAACTAAGAAATCATATTACAATTATTTTGTTTCTGTTCTTGGAAAATTGCTTTCTTGGGCTGCCTGTTGCTACATGATTAAAATCTGGTCTTTCATATATTTGTCTCACGTTTCTATTTAAGCCAAAGGTTAAGTACAATTCTGTCATTCTATCATGACTAGAAGCATAAAATTCAATCCTAAACTTTTATTCTGAAATAAGGAAAGTCTTTCCAAAGTGTTAAAAGTGGATATGAAATAAATATATAGGCACAGACACATATAGGTGGGTGCTGACATTTGAGAAATTTGTCTTTATTGTTTCTTTTTTCCTCAGTAAGGCCAGTATGAAGAGCATTCATGAATACTCCACAGATGCATTTTCTATTCACAGCCTAAATTTAATATGTTTGTTTCCTATGGGTCAGCACAGACTGCCAAGCATCCAGGTTTTGGTTGTAATTGTTATTGTTGTTGTTATTCACTTCAACAAACACACCAGTCCATTTAGAACAAAAGGAGGGGTAGGGTTATAGAGGAGACTATAGTGGGTACAAAAAAAGGATTAGAATGAAAGAAAAATTATATCAGTTGGCCATACTTGGATATAAAAGTATAAAACTCTAATGCCAGAGGACCTTTACAAATTAGTTTACTTCTCTATAGCACAGACTTCTTTTTGGTTCCTTGTTCTGACTTCTCATCTGTGTATGCAGGATGCAGGTGAAGATCTGGAATCAATATAGATGATTAGTCTCTGGTTATGGCAACAAGGTGTTGGAAACGATGAAAAATGTCTGTTGTGAATAACAGAGGACACGTTAGTGTTGAGGATGGCATGCCTTTTTCCTCTCTGGGATTGGGCCATACCCACTAGTGTTAAGGGATTGCTCAGGGACCAAGCAAGTGCTGGTACTGGGAGTGCTCAGAAGTTGTAGTTCTCCAAAAGTAGGATTGTCCTAGGAAATGAATCAAATATTGAGAATGGCACAACTTATTCTTCCTCCCATTATCTGATAAGAACTGAGCTGCTAATATAGACCAAGTTCTGATGGTGAACTTATAGTTAAAGTTCCTCTCTTTACTGAGCTTAAAAAGCCACAGATACAGACATTCCAATTAAAGGAATACAGTTGAAAGTTGTAAGTAAACTTGCACAAATATGGACAGTTCATCAATGACATAGGAGACAAGACCTGAATGAAGGAAAGCCTCTTGAATAAATGGTATTGGAAACAAATAAGTCACATGAAAGGAAAAGGATGAGATGGAGAATGATATGAATAAGGAGGAGAAAAAAAAGTAGGAAAGGTAGGAGAAAGAAAGAATAGTAAGAGTAACTCTGTCTTATGTAGATGATTATGTGATGTGGTTTTGTAAACAATTAATTTTGAAGCATTAGACATAGAACTGAAACATTAAAGAAAAACATAAATTATATGCTATGAATATTAGTTGGATATTTATCCTTAGGAATTTAAATCCAACAGTACAAAAACTAAAGGGCAAAAGCAAATGAATGAGACTGTATCAGACAAACAAACAAAATTATACAGTGAAAGAATGACCACCATAAGAAAGTCCTTTAATGAGGACAAGAGGATATATAAAGAATTGACTTAAAAGAAAACAACCCAATCAAAAAACGGACAGGAAAGTACTCCTCCAAGAAAGAAGACATATGGATGGCCAGCAGATGTGTGAAAAACTTTATTATTAGTAAAGGCAAGTCCAGGATAGATTCATATGACACCCTGATGACCACAAAACAGTAACAACTGTTTCCCTGCCTCACCACTTAACAGTGAGATGAAATCAGAAGATGCTCTGTGACATTCCAGCTTCTACATAGGATCTGTGCAGAAACAAAGATCTCTAATTACAGAAGCCTGACTACACAACTACGATTGAGTAGAACTTTTCCTGGGACCATGAACCTTGTGGTTGGACATTTACTATGCCTGGAGCCTGTAATCAGTCTTTATGTGTAGAGACACCCTGTTTTCTTTTTTAGGCCAAGAGAATTTCCTTTCTAATTTCCCCCAACATTTGCTGCACCTATGAAAAAAAAAATACAAACAAAGGGGGTCGAAGTGGTAGCACAGTGGTAGTGTGCTTCCTTTGCATACTGCTGACCCAGGATGGAACTCGGTTCAACCCCCAGTGTCCCATATGGTTCTCCAAACCAGGATCAATTTCAGAGTGCATAGCCAGGAGTAACCCCTGATCATCACCAAGTGTGGCCCAACCCCCCCCCAAAAAAAAACTGCCACCAACTTATTTTTTTATTTTATTTGTATCTCCTAGATAAGGGCTACCACTTTTTTCATAGAACCTTTGTTTTATGTCATATTTACCTCATATTGTTTTACTTTGTTTTACCCCATATTTGTGTGACTTTCTAAAAATTGAGAAAAGGAAGAAAATTGGATGGGGGCCTCAGGGGCCAAGTGGTCTCAAGTGCATTGGTGGAAAAAAAAGATCAGAACTAAATACACAAGTCAAAGTCAAGGATAACAGAATCAAGAGACCCAAACCATAATAATCTAAACTTAAAATGGGACTATTACACTAGTCAAACAGGGAGCTAAAGGTGAAGGTCTGGAATGGAAGCTGGGAACTTTGGTGAAGAAAAGTCAGCACTAGTGTGGGAATGGCCCTAATACATTGTCACTATATGCCTTAAATACAACTATGAAGAATTTATAATTCACAATTGTCTCAATAAAAGGAAAAAGAAAGAAAAGAAAAGAAAAACAAGCAAGTCAAAATCACAATGAGATATCAACTGAAATGTTTGAGAATGAACTATATAAAAATATGAAACAGAATGTGTTGGTAAGGTATAGAAAAATAGAACTTCATGCCACTAGTTAAAATGTAATTTAGGGAAGTCTTTATGAAGAATTGTTTGGAGAGTCCTAAAATCCCTAAAATTATAAATGCTATGTGACCCAGCAATACCATTCCCATGTATATTCGTCCAAAGAAACTGAAAACTTTAATTTTAAAAGATATATACATGGGAGTGGGAGGGGAGAGATATACATATATCCCTATATGTTTAATACCATTAGTCACAGAAGCTATAATATGGTGAGTACTGAGTTGTGATATATATAATAAATAATATGCAGTTATTTTTAAAAGAAGGTTGTTCTTACATCATGATGGATTTTGAGGTGACTATGCTAAGCAAAAAATTATAAACTTTATTACAATTACTTTATAGCTTTTCTCATATGTTGAAGATAAGTAATGGAAGCAAACTAATTGACAAATTACAACAAAAATAGCTTTTAGACTTTGTGAAATACATAATAGTTACAGAGGGTGAGAGGAAGAAAGAAAATAGGGTCAGCCTGATACTGTAAATATTGTTAGAATTAGTTGGTGAGTGTGACAAGATGTGAATATAACTCTTAAAGATAATTTAGTATTGTAAAACAATGGTAATCAATAAAATTTTAATTAAGAAACATAAAATGATAAAATCAATAAAATTACTAGCATCTAGATGGATTACATATCCTTTTAAATATTATTTATGTTTCTAGGTGCTAGAATAGATTTCAAAAACAGCCAAGTCCCATCAGAACTGAAGTAAAATATAAAAATTATTATAGGAACTGAGGCTGGAGCGGTGGCATAAGCGGTAAGACGTTTTGCCTTACCCATGCTAGCCTAGGACGAATCACAGTTTGTTCTCCTAGCACCCCATATGGTCTCCCAAGCCAGGAGTGATGTCTGGGCACATAGCCAAAAGTAATCCCTGAGCATCACCGGGTGTGACCCCAAAACAAACAAAAAAATTTTAATACAGGGACTGAAGAAATAATACAGTGGATATGGCACTTGCTTTGTAAAGGGCTGACTTGGATTTGATTTTGGCTTCCCATTTGGTCCTCCAAGTCCACCAGGAGTGTTCTCCTGGATAAAACCCTGAGCACTGTTGGCTCAAAAACTAACAAAACAAAACAAAAAATCAATGCAGTGATTTATGCATTTAGCTACTTCATCTACCTCTACTTTCATAATAGAGCAAAAATAGTGTCAGCCACATCTATGTTATGTAGTTAATGATTTTATATTGTAAAATTACACTAGAAGAATATAATGATTTTCTATTGTAAAATGACACTAGACAGCTTTCAGTGAACATGTGGGTAAGGTGTTTGACTTTAATACAGACAATTTGGGTTTGGTGTTTGATCCCTGGCACTACATATGATCCCAGGAACCCTGCCAGGAGTGATCTTTGAACGAAGAGCCAGAAGTAAACCTAAACCCATCAGGTGTGACCAAAAAGGAAAAAAAAAAAAGCTTATCACAATTTCAATTTTTTACTCATCTGGCTTTCAAATGCCTGCTTCCTTATCAGTCCTATCCCCTCTCTGGAAACCTTCCTTGTCTTGCTAAAGCAAGTAAGAGTTTAATAAAGTCCTGGCACACAAAAGCTGTTTCTGAAAAGGAATCCTCACTAAAGGGGTGGTGCTATAGAATTTTAAGTAGAATTTAAGAATTAAATGAAAGAATTTTTTGAATTTAAGAATTGCCTATTTCTTGAGAAGCAATATTCAATTTCTCAAGATTAATTTTTAAAACTAGTATTTTGATTCAGAGAAAAATATTCCATTTATCTGTCTATGTTCACTTTTTAATTTGAAGGTTGTTTGCTCAGTACTCATGTTTTACCTTATTGTAAATTTACATGATTTTATGTAACATTCTATAAGTGAAATTAATATTACAGGAGGACTCTATAGCTCTTCGAGCAATTTATCTTCCATTAAAATGCAAATAGTTTCACTTTCATGAAATCTAAAAAATGCAGATAGAAATGACTCAAAGCTTTCTTATTCCATTAATTCTTTTTGGGGGTGGGGGGCAAACCAGGCAGTGTTGGGGATTACTCCTGCTCTGAGCTCAGAAATAACTTCTTTCAGGCTCCTGGGACCACATAGGATGCCGAGAATCAAACACAGGTCTGTCCCCAGTTGGCCACTTGCAAGGCTCTACTGCTGTGTTATCTTTCTGGCTAAATTTCATGAATTCTTGAAGAGCAAGGAGGAGATATATAAAAGAAAACATTCCTATATTGTGTGATATTTGTATTAGCAGAAAGAGTAAATGATTCCTCCCAACTTTATCAACCCTCCTCTCTGGTGTATAAAAAGAATTTTCTCTTTTGACCACGAGGTGGCAGATTAATTGCAGATGATACATAGTACAAGAGAAAAAGAAATTCTCCAATTGAAGTGAAATAAATATCCTGCCTCACCTTACTGGTCCTTGTGTAATATATTTCTCTGATCAGAAGTCACTCTTGATTTTAAAACATTATTTAGGGAGCCGGGAGGTGGCGCAGGAGGTAAGGTGCCTGCTGCCTTGCCTAGGACGGACCACGGTTCGACCCCCCGGTTCCCATATGGTCCCCCGTGCCTGCCAGGAGCAACTTCTGAGTGCATAGCCAGGAGTAACCCCTGAGCGTCACTGGGTGTGGCCCAAAAACCAAAAAAAAAATTATTTAAAATAATTTCTTTAGAGCTTTACTATTTGTTGAGAAAAACAAAAAACTAAAAATTATGCCCCAAACCATTGATCCAGTTTCTAATAATCTACCTAAACACACAGCTTGCTTGAAACTTATCTGATAATGACCTTCCACTGAAGACCCAGAAGTAATTCTTGGTACTCAGGAATCACATTTCAATCCGTTGTGCTTGCCAATTAGATGAATGATTAAAATGGTTTCAGTTTTTGTATACAAACCAGCAATTACATGTTGACTTTAAGACTGCTTTGCCTGGGATCATAACTGTGCCTATTTGGCTACTCAGCCTCCAGTTCTCTTCCTTTCAACCCATTTATAGACTCATCTTCCTAGCTATCAGAAATCAGCCAGCCTAAGACCACTTCAGTAATATAGGAGCAAATGCAAACTGAATATATGTATGCCATTCTGCATGTATATAGTACATAAGAGTTTTTCAACCAAGTCTTTTTCAACAAGTCCTTGCACACTTACACAGGTATATGTTCTCACATCCACACTCACACATTCAATAACACAAACATTTGAGCTATATTCTAGAAGTGCTATGGTTTTCACATCTCCTAACATTTCCTACTTTGTTCCTGCTCTACTAAATAGTCTTTCCTCTCTGTGAGACAAACATCCCTTTCTATTGGTCGATGCTCATTGGTGCACTTATTGTGCCAGGTATTTCTGCCCATCTGACCTTACTATTCTGTGCTAAGCCTATAGACATTAAATTCAGACCATTAACATCAGAATGATAAAATTTCACATGACTAGACTAATAGATTCTTTTTGAATGTTTAGAGAATGAAAAGATGGAGGGGCAAAACGTTATTTTCCAAATAAACTCCTAGAAAAAAAATCAAGGGAGAATTTGTTGTGTGGGCAGAGCACAGTTCAGTCACCCACACGATTCTAAGAGAACAGATGGGAAACAGTGGCATTGGGTGTAGAAAGTCATGGGTTGAACAACTATTGCTATGGATAATTAATAGAAATACCTTCTTAGAAATGCATAATTAGGTAATTTTGTCATTATGAGAACATACTTACAATTCAGAGATGGCATAAATATTATCTAGTCTTTATGATATCGGATTGGGGGAGCATAATTGTAAAATTGTCCACTACTGATGTAAATGTCATTCTGTGGTACTTGATTCTACTTCAAATATTTTTCTCCGTGGAAACCTGATGCACAGAGTGTAAGGAGAATAGCTTCTGGACACCCAGTAGGAGTGCAAGTGTCTAAAAGTGAAGAGAGCCAGTAATATCAGTTCAGTAAAGAAAGTAGAAGCTGAATCTATTCTGCAATACCATTCAAACCTTCACTTCCTAAACTTTTTACTCTGCCTTGTTTCCTCCAACATTCAGCAGATGCTTGCATCATTCATTTTTGATATTCAGGATTTTCCTGAGAAATTTTAGCACCAAGAGAGTTGAACAGTTATCATCATTGTTATCCAAGCTAATTGCAGAATATTTTTTTACAAAAGTAGAGGAAAAACCTGGATAAATATATAGAGCTAAGGTGATTGGTCATTAATGAAGTCAAATATATCCTTCATTGGTCCCCTTTTATATGACCTTGGATTTGTAATATTATCAGAAGTTTTTGTATAACGTCTGTTCAGTTTTTAGAACTAAAAATTCTTTATGAGCATAGTCATCAGCGAGGAAGATGGTAACTTCCATAACTATCATAATTTTAATGGGAGGAAATAACTAATTATAAATAGAAACATTAAGCAATCTGTTAACCTATTAAAGAACTGAATATTGTGCTTTGAATTATTTAGGACCTTAGATGTCCTTGATACTGCTTATTTATTTTTAAATATCTTTTACAGTAATATTTTAGGTGCATATTAACATTGAATCGAGGGAATTCCCATCACCAAAGCTGTCCTCCTCCACCCCTGTTCCCAGCTTGCATCCCATATACCTCTCCCAAATCCACCTCACCAGGCTGCTAGTCTAAGTGGTCCCCTCTGTGTCTAGCAGCTTGTTGTAGATTGGGTATTTATTCTTTTGTCATTGGCTTTGGATTTGGTGTTTAAGTCTGATCATTTTTATTACTCCTTAATGATCATACAACTGTTTGGTCTTGGTACCCTCCATTATTTCCCCGATACTGTTTATTTTTAACCAAACAAATATCTCTGAATTGGAGTGAAAAAAGAAATAAAGGGCTTCAGACTTGACTCCTCAACTTTCAATTTGTGTAGCTTTGTCATGCAACATCTCAGACTCAGTTTCTATCTCTGAAAACTGTGCTAATACCGTCTTCATCAGAAGGAGACACTGTGAGATTAGGAATGAGAAATAAGCTTTTAAAATGCTAGAATAGTTTTCTGACTGAAACCCAAATACAATCATATTTGTAAATCATGGTAATTGTACATTATTTAAAATTAATTAAAAATAAAATGCTATAATAATCATCTTTCTTTGAAAAAATAATTTTCTGTCTTGTTAATACTACCACAAGGACAAGTTAAAAAACATGAAGGAGATAGAATCAAAATAGCTATGTGGTAGTTATTTAATTTAAATGAGAGATAATTAAAATTACCTATCTTTTGAGCTATTGGGGTTATCAATTTTTTTCTACCCTTTCAAGTACTTTTGTTATTAACTTATTTGGGGACCACACCTAGCAGTTCTCAGTGCTCACTCCTATCTCCACGCTTAGACATGACTCCTGGTGGTCTCAGAGGATTTTATGAGGTTCCAGAGATTAAATTTGGTCAGCCACATGCATGGCAAACCTTAACCTGTTGTACTATCACTCCAGCCCTTACAGGTATTTTAGCAGAAGGCAAATTTCTAAAATACCAGGAAGAACAAACTCTTGATGTAAGAACAGCTAGAGAGGAAGAAATTATTTGTAAAACTAGTTTGCTCTATTTGGGTAGGCTTCCCTGTCCCTGAATATGTCTTGCCATCTCTAAAAATTCATTTTATTATATGGAAAGTGTAATTTAGTATTCATATGCTCATTCAGCATTGCAGACTGGTATGTTCTCATGCCTATAATTTAGTAGATCTGGAGTCAAGTTAGCATGCAGGCCTCACTTTGGGAATTTAGAGCTTGCCCCACCCTTTATTCTGAGTGGCACCTATTGTTGGGATAGATGACCCCTGTGGAAAAGCAATTCTTGGGCAAATAACTCAACTCCAGGGACCTTGAGAGTTTGCCAAGCAGAAAGATGAGTCTGCAGCTTCCCAGCCATGACAAAGGCAGGTGGGAGTCCCTCCCATCTCTGAGCTGGAGCAAAATTCTGCTGATTCATCCTCACAGGGCAGAATTCTTACAGGGGCCTGGGAACATCCAGGACTGTAAGAGGAGGAAGCCAGTGGAAGGCCAAACAGAACAAGAACTCCAGGGCAGTGGTCTGTATGCAGGCTATGTTCAGGGTATCCTCCTCCACCTTGGATCAAATCTTTTTCTTGGAATAGGAAGCTTAAGGCTATTGAGCTCCAAAACAAAGCTAAGTCATTGAATGGTGAATCTACTCTTGCTACATTTTTTTTCCTGGTTCCCATTTGTGCTTTGAATATTTCCCATTTAGAAATCTATTTCATGGAAGAAAGGAAATGAGCTTTTATTAAATATAAATATTGTTTGGAGAGACTTAACAGTCTATTATTAGAAAGTGGCATTAGCAACCAAACTTTGGGTCTAGGAGTTGCTTAGTCTTTTAGGCCCTCTTTGTTAATAAAGCAAATGACTTATGTGAATGATATTAAGTCACATATATATCCATATCACCAAGTATCTCCAAAAATTTTAGTCCATAAAAATAAAAATAAATTTTAGTCCATAAAAATAATTCTAGTTACCTTCCCTGGCTTTTCTGTGAATTCTTATTTCAATTGTTAAAACTCTTGACTTCCACAGCCCACCATCTATTTACTTAACTATGCAGTTTCAGAAAATATGTATGACAGGATCAGAATTGTTACTAGAAACAACTTGATCAGCCTGAATTATGGTTTTAAGTGCAATTCTGTTTTTCCTTTAATCTTTAAAAACTCCGTTCATTTTCAAAGTTACTTTGGTAATTTGGTACTTAAACTGAACAGACCAAACATTCTAATCTGTTAATTATCTAAGGCAAATAAGTTCATACAATGACTTATAGACAAATGTTCCTTGTTACAAATGTGATTTGTAACAGCAGTAAGTTAAAGACAATTTATATGATCAGTAGATGAATAGGAAAACAAATTTTATATATCCATACAATGAAATTCTATTCTCAATTAAAAAAACTACTATTATATAGTTAATACACATGGATTTTTAAATTATTTTGTTACATGGGAGAAAGCAGCACAATTCATACTAGAAATTTAAAGTCCTTTTTTATGAAATATTATAAATAAAATATAACAGAACAATGCTCAATGATTGCCTAAGGATAGAGGGTGTTGTTGGAGGAGCAAAGAGAGGCATTAAGGAGGCAAAGTTTGGTGAATGATGGATATGCTCACTCTGAATTTGGTATTAATATCCTAGATAATGCATATGCCAGAGGAATCTCACTGTACTTTAAATATGAGAAGTTCACTGTATATCTGTTTTGTTCCAATAAAAATGTCTGAACCTCATGCCTTTTACCAACTAATTTTAGAGCAGTGTTTCTTTAAAATTTTGGGATTTGGGTATTCACGTGCAGTTGAATCCTCAGAGACTCTTATTAAAGTGCAGATTAAGATTCTTTGTGTTTACGTGTCATCCTGAGATTCCACATTCCTAGCAAGCACCCAGGTGGTGCAAAAGGTCTGTGTATAACTCCTTAGTGGCAGATGCAATTGCTCTTCATCTTTCATTTATATAAGGATCGCATGAGGAGTTTTAGGAACTTGCAAGAATTTCATGCTCAGAGATGATGCTTCTATAGGTATATGTTAGACTAGAAATGAATATAGTTTTCCAAAATCTCAGGGCTTTGATAGTCACTGATCTCCCCTGGGAAAACATTGGTCAAGGCTTGCAAACCACCTTGACTGTGTTCTCTAACATATTTAAGAATATGTATCTGGGCCCCGGGAGATAGCATGGAGGGAAGGTGTTTGCCTTTCATGCAAAAGGTCATCGGTTCGAATCCCGGTGCCCCATATGGTAACCCCTGAGCACTGCCGGGTGTGACCCAAAAACCAAAAAAAAAAAAAAAAAAAGAATATGTATCTACCAGAGCAATAGTTCAGCTGGATAGGGTGCTTGCCTTGCACACAGTCAACTTGAGTTTGTTCCCTGACATATGGTCCTCCCAGCCCACTAGGAGTGATTTCTGAGCACAGAGCCAGGAATAACTTTTGAGCACTGTGGGTGTGGCCTCAAAAGAAAACCAAGTATCTTATTAGATAATTTAAATCCTCAAATGAATGATATTTTCCATGCATTTGAAGACTTCTAAATTTTTCTTCTCAACTTTCTCCCTTCATCTCTTTTTATATAAGCAGAATTAGAATCTCATATATTAAATTAATAACCTCAACCTTATTTGGGGAGGGGCACACACCCAATGGTGTTTAATGACTTCTGGATTTTCGATCAGGGGGATATGTGGTGCCAAGAAAAGTATATGCTCTGGCCCCATTGATCTCTCTCTCTCGCTCTCTGTATTTCTCTCTCCAGCCCCTCTTTCTAGTCAATAATGCTAATTTTAATAGAAAAATACAAGAAGTGAATCTAGAACCTGTGAATAAATGAAAATACAGAGGTCATTCAAGCTACTGGAAAAAGGGTGGCAATTAAAAACCTGGTATAAAGTTTACCTGTAATCATAAAAAAGTTGAGAAAGTCTTCCTTGTTAACTTTAAAGCAAGCAATTTAACTATTGAAAAGTGCAGATTGAATTTTGGCTATTTGGATGCCTAGCTCTGCAAATATATAAAAAAATATTATGACATGGAGAAATGATTGACCCTAGGAAGTTTATATATTTAAATCTGTTCAGTGAAGATAAAAATCTATTTTCAAGATTTTAAAATATTGGGGAAAATTTGGGGGGAAAGTGCAAAGGAAGATCATGAGAAACCCCTTTCCAATAAATAAAATGTAAGTATTTGCAACTCAAGGTAAGGAACTTATGCTGAAGCTAAATGCTTTAAAATGGTATATCTATTGTGGAAATCAATTTAGTCATATCAACTAGGAATTAAAATCATTATACACTTTGAGACAGAAATTTCCATTTTTAGAAGCTTATATTTTATCAATTCTTTCTTGAGTGTCCTATAGCAGACTCAGTATCTGCCTACTCCATGTATGGCCGGGTCTGGGCAGCTGAAAGGGTGCTCCTGCCCTCCCCCACAATGCGAATGCCTTCACACTAATACCAGTGCCAAGAAATACATGCAGACTTACAAGTGTGACTACTTCCCTCCTCCTGTTTTGCCCATACTCCAGCAAAAATTATAGAAATGGTGCTCCTGGAAACCTGTCCAGCTTCTCTTCTAAATATAAATGTAATGACACTAAAAATAACAGTGGTGAAGGTGAGGTTCGTAGGTTTCTGAAATGTCAGTACACCCAGGGTATGAAACAGGTGGCTTCTCTACTACCAACTGGCTTTTTGTAAATGGCAAGAGAAGCTGCCTGAGAGGAGCTGATTGATAACTTGTTTTTCTTCTTCTTTTGTGTGAAGGACAACAAGGAAAGAGTGTTGATTGATATTTTATTAACAAGATCCTAAATAAAAATTAAGGAAAGAAACTTAGGTTTGACAATAACTGTGAGACAGTAGAGATGAATCTGAACCATCAGAGGATGGACAGTGTCTTTGAACTGTGCAGAATTCACAGAATGGAATCAGAAGTAAAATGGGAGGAACATGCTTGGGCATAGTATCTGTTCTGTGCTGTGCCTGTAACTTTTGTCCAAATAAATAAAAGAAAGGTATCTTGTACTATCTGGTATTAAAATAAAGGATCTGAGGACATCTATGATATTCTGTAACAAATTATATGAGAAAATCAAGGCAGAGAATGAAGAGCAGAAAACTCTAAGGTAGGCAGAACTAGAAGTTCAGCCAGTCGGTGGAACTTAAGACATGATCATCCATTAACCACCAACTGCATCAAGTTCAAGTTACACAGTCCAATGTACACATTTACTAAAGAGTCAAGAGAGACCCTAAGCAACACATCTCGCAACTGCTGATTGAGGAAGAAGCATTTACTTAAAGACAATAGCAAACACTTGAATTGTACAAGTTATATAATCAAGCTATTAGGCATTGGTAATCTATCTTCCAATGAGAACAATGTGATGGCACTGACATGGCTCATAAGTTATCTTTTACCCAGCTACGACCAGTCTATGCTTATAAAGAAATGCCTCCCATACAGCAGATCACAAATATTATCTGACCAGGACACATTTTTATACTCTTTAAGCTGTTCGCGTTTCCTGTAATACCATTCATTTACCATATTTACATTCATACCTCCACTCAATGCACCACTATTTTCTGTGTTCCAAAATTAGTTATAAATTTAACTGTGACACTGTTCCCAAACCACCTGGCAGGTGGAACACCATAAAACAGTTGTTCTGGGTATTCTCATTGAGATAAAAGCTTTGGGGACACCACTCCAGAGATGGGGAAGGTCAGTACAAATAGGGGTGCCATCTCTCCATGACTTGGAAGTGACTCTTGGGTTCTTGACTCTGAACCATCTCTCTTGATAAAGAGAGCTCTGAAAGCTCTGATCAAGAGAAATAAATATCCATAACTGGTGTCTTGAGTCCATATGTGACCCTGCACATATCTCAGTTCCTCTTACCCTATATATGTATTGTTAGAATGGAATAAAGTTTCTCTGGTCATCAACCTGGGACCCATTCTTCCCATCAAAAAGCTGGAACATCCCTATATCCTTTCCCTATATAATCTTCCTCATGACCTTGGGCAGGGCTCATTTCCTTCAGAAGATGGCCCTGGTTGGCCAGTGTGGGGCCCTTTTCTGGCAGATAGATTAAAGTATTAAACTTTATTCCAATTGAGTGATCTCGTTCTTTGAGTCTGGACTCTAGCAAATTACAACGCTTTCTCTCTTTTTTTCCCTTTAAAATTTTTTCTAATTTTCATTTTTAACACAAATGTACCAAGTTGTTCATAATATCATCAACACTCCCACCACCAGTGTAAACTTCCCTTCCTCAGTGTCCCCAGTCACCCATGTAACCATCATAGCCTCCCTCGAGCAAATTTACTTCATATTGCTACAACACAAAGGCAAATGGAATGATCAAAACTTAGATCAACAGAATCAATTTGAAATTATTGTTATATCTTTCATTGGTGTTATTAAAGTTAGTGTCTAAAAGTTACTTGGCTGTGGTTGGTGCTAGTTGGGCCTTCTGTGTTACTGTTTAGGCTCACTGAGTTTGGTAGATTTCTATATAATTTTCCCATCAGATTTACTGGCAAACATTATTATAAAATATTGAGTGTTATGCAGCCATAATTTATAGACTCTATATATTCTTTAAATTTATTCAGGATTTATAGTTCTGAAGCAATTTTGGTGGCTTTGAAGTTTGATATGGTTAAGTTGCAGAGTTGGGCCATTTCTGTCAGAGGGTGAAATTGGATTGCTGTAGTTCATGCAAAAGGGAGAATCTGCCTTCTCCCACCCCGACCTGAGAAGGCCACAGAAGTATCCATCTAGACTAGGCTACCTGGGAAGTATTGGAAGCCATATTTTCTTTTGGAGCTGGGTGGAGCAGCTGGGCCAGTTTTCTGGTAGGAGTATGGAGGCTGTGATGGAGGCTGCTGGGTTTTCTGGTGAGGGAAGGGGAGTGGGAAGGATTAGCTCAATACCTTCCAAAAAGAAAGTCCCAGAGTTTTTAACCCTGTAGTATCCTGTAGTCTAATCTCACCTGAGAGAATTTAGCTACTATAACAAATGCATTTTAAAATTTTATTTTCACAAAGAATTTGCAGAAGTTTTATATGAGGGCCCGGAGCGTTGGCGCAGGGTAGGGTAGGAGCAGTGGTAGGCGTCGTGGTAGCCGCATTGCCAGCAACTGACCTAAGAGGACAGACCACGGTTCGATCCCGTTGTCCCTTATGGTCCACAGAGCCAGGAGCGATTTCTGAGCTTGTAGCCAGGAGTAACCACTGATCGTCACCAGGTGTGACCCCAAAACAAAACAAAACAAAACAAACAAACAAAAAACAAAAGAAGTTTTATGTGAAAACCTCAGAGGCAAGAGCCCGGTTTCTTCTTTTTTTTTAAAGAGGGTAAAAAAAAAATTATATATATGTATGTGTGTATACATATATATATAGTAAAAAAGTAAGTATTAGAAGAAGGAACAAGGTTTTTCATTAGTAAGTTGAATCAAACAAAAATTTTCTTAAAAAAAAAAGAAAAGAAAGAATGGGCCAGAGGGATAGCACAATGGGTAGGGTCTTTGCCTGATTTGAACCAGATTTGATGTCCAGCATCCCATATGGTCCCCAGTGCCTGCCAGGAACAATTTCTGAATGCAGAGCCAGGAGTAACCCCTGAGTGCCACCAGGAGTGGCCCCAAAACAAAACAAAATAAATCTCTTTGGGGGTTTAAATCCTGAAAATGCAAATACTGTGCTTAATCTGAAACTAAGCAAAATTGAAGTGCAATTATTCAGATGTTGATGCCACCTATATAATAAAATTATTATACTGAATCATGTTAATGTTATGTACTACCAAAATGCATTAAAACATAGTCTATAATTCTTTAGGGATAGAGATTCATTCAACTATCTGGAGTCTTGGTACTTAGTTTGAATGTTTGACTATTGCTGGAAAAATCGTTTTTGGTGGGGGGGGGAAGGTTTAAACACATCTGGCAGCTCTCAAGGGTTACTCCTGGCTCCATGCTCAGAAATCGCTCCTGGCAGGCTCGGGGAACCATATGGGATGCCGGGATTCAAACCAATGACCTTCTGCATGAAAAGCAAATGCCTTACCTCCCATGCTATCTCTCCGGCCCCTATTATTGGAAAATTCTTATTTCTGCCTCAATCTGACTATCTTACTAACAAATTTATTATGTTTAGAAAACTGGTTGTGGTGGGGAAGGGTGGGATAATGTTCAAATAACTAGCTGGCTGAGGGGCTGGAAGTGCATTTTATTCATGACCACAGCTGAAGTACTTTTTTGTGCCCATGTACCCTCAAAAGTGAAACTGAAAGATGGGAAAATGGGAATGTTGGCACATGTATCTCCACTGGCAGATGTAGAGAGCTATAATGGGCTCAAGGTCACTCTTAGGATCTAGGACAGTGTTCAGAATGTTGGTCTTTGATTCTGATTCTAAATCCTTGCTATACTACTGCCTGTCTGACCATAGGTCTGGCTTTTTTTAAGTACTACAGAAATTTCTGATGTTTGTGCAGGTTTGGGATCTTATTCTCTTAAACCAAATGCCACAGCCTGAAGGCTCAATATATTAATGTACTTTGGTTCTTGAGAAATTTGAAATTTAGAAGAGACCAGAAATCTTTTCCCCAGAGTTTACTTGGGGAGAACACTTATGGAAGGACCAAAGGCTCAGGCATGAACACAGGTGAGCAAAAGAGGACAAAATGCCATGGCTGGTTTCCCAAAGGGAACCTGGTCAGAAGGTTTAAGCTCTCACCTTGAGGAATTGGAAGGTGTTAAATTAATCCCACAACTATTCTTTCCATTTCCATGAAACAGCTCTAGTTCCAAAAACTATTTATGGTCTGCTTGCCTACACATAAACTGTGTTTCAGAACCTGCAAACAGCACAAGACTGGTGGAAATGAGTGGCACTGGGCCCAAGAGAGCAGAGCTACCCAATGCAAGTACTTTTGGAAGGCAATGTAAGGGACAAATTGCCAAATGCTATGGGTGTGCTTGATTAGTGTGCTCTGAAAAAAAAATTGTGAGCTGAGCAGTATTTTGCATTAAGGCATGTTCCCTGAGGAATTCAAGATTGGATTCTTGATTGGGTGGGGGATAAAGTCTAGTTCATGTACTATTTCATGTATTATTCTTGAAATATCTAAATGTTGAAATTGTACTAAATCCTTGCATCCCCTCCTGCGTTCATATGCATGTCTGCTTTGTTTAGTAAATACAATATCTTCTATATTTCAGGCATTGTTTTCTAAGTGCTGAACAAATATTCACTCACTGAATTCTTATAGGGCCCCAAGAAATAGATCCCATTATTACTATTATTATTTGTTTGCATTTGAGGTAACTGGGGTAAAGAAAGATCCTATACTTTGCCAAGGTCCCATAGCAGGTGGCAAAACTGGCCACTTTACTAAGAAGGACTCATTATTCTCTCTCTAATGGTGAAGTACTGCTATATGAAATGTGAACACAAGTAAATTAACCCATCACTGATTCTTTTCCATACATTCTTAATGATTTAAATGTATTAATTGGTCCTGTTTATATGGTCAGATTTCTAAATCTTGAAGGCCTGGTAATATTAGGAACTAAATCTATCTCAGATGCTGTTGTTTACTGATTAAGTGACCTTGGAGTAAATCATTTAATCTCTCAGTGGCTATGTTCTTGCCTTAAAGTGAGAGTCATAATTGTTTCTACTACATGCATTTGTGGTAAAGATTAATTGCATTATTATGCATAAAGTACTTAGCCTAATGTCTGACAAGTAAAAATACTGCTTTCTTTTTTCTTTTCTTCAGGCAAACATCTAATGTTAACCCAAGGACTATAAGGAAACCCTAGTAAATACTGCAGCTGGATTCCAAGGTTAAACTATGCCAGTATGAAAGTTCCATCTCCTGCATTGGACTCTTCAAGCTCCAAGACAGGTTGTTCATGGGTGCTGTCTTTGCCAGACCAGACCTCACCAGAGCACTGTCCAGCCACTATGATTTTAAGCTGGAGATATAAATTGGCTTTAATTCAATAAATATGCTGAAAGAGAGGAATTAGAAATAAATACTGTAGGATACCAGAGAAAACCTGCCCATCCCATACCAGATAGCATATTCTTGATAAATAGCTCAGATACTGCCATCCTTGACAGAGCCTTGGCTTCTGGCAATTAATCAAAATTGCAAGGCTATTTGACATTATAAGAAATAATAAGTGATTCTAATGCCAATAAAACTGTTCAGCTTCAAGGTCAAGGACTGTGCTGATAGGGGTCTGGAGGCAGGAGACCAAGAAAAGCAAGGTGCAACAGTAGGCTGATGTATCATAGTTATAACCAGGTCCAACACTCACTAACCTATCCTCTGCAGCCTGGGTCACCTCCTGCATTTCAGAAATATTTAAGTCTGGCAGAGGGTAGAATAATTGGGATTCAGTTGGTGAGTCAAAACACTTGGTCAGATCTGTTCCACCTGTTCCAGCTTCAAGAGGAATGATTGTTTGTTCTGACTGTGTGTTAAACTGAGGTCCCACAAAGACTTGAACGTCAAAACTCAAGCTCAGTTATCATGTAAGCCTCCATCATTGCTATGTCACTTTACTTATGCCTCCCATGCATGTGTTGCGCTTTTGCAAAACATTGTGTCCATTGCTGATAGGTGCCATTATTTTCATTTTACAGATAAGTAAATTATGACCTGAGGTATTGTGTACACAGGACATGATAATACAGTAAGGATATTTTCCACAGAAGAAATGGAGTCATGATTTAGCTCCAAATAATCATTATTATTTCAGGAAACCAAAGCAGATAATAATTTGTCTGTTCAACCTCTATCATTCAATTAAGGTGGGCCATTTGAAGATGTTTAAGCAAGGGCAAGAGAAAAATCATACCCGCATTTCAATGGGACACTCAGACTAATGAATGGAGAATGATTTAAGTAAAGACAATGAATTTTGACTGTAGTGATAGAATGAAGTTGGATAAATTACCAAGATCTTTGGAAGGTGACGGTCTGTTTGCATTTAATGAATTCTTGGCAAATAAATGAATCTTTTCATCCAATTTTCCAGGGAAGAAACATTCAACAACACATGGTCAACAAATAGGTCCTTCACTGGCAAAATAAATAAATCTTAAAGCTTCCCAAGTATAATCAAAGGTTGGTGCTTAATTTGCAAATTTTTGAGCAAATAAAGACAAGTTAAGACTCTTGAAAAATAATTATGCTGAGAACTCCCAATTGTATCCATTTCCAAACATAACATATTTATGTTAGTTAAACATAACTATATATGTAACATAGTTAAAGGATGAAGGGCCTCAACACAAAAGTCAGACTTCACATAGCACGACACATTTCTTTCTTAATTCTTACTACTTATGCTTTTATTTCTTTTTATAGTTCCATTACTTTGCTCTAATTCATGGCACAGCAAATAGAACTAGCAGTGTGATATTTGTTAGAAAACAGTTAAAAAACTAAATGGAGAGTGTAGCAGAGTATAAAACAGATGAACCCAACAACCAACTGTTGCCACTCACTGAAATGTGCCAACAGAGACCTTCTTGGAAAATAAGACGAAATGTATATTAACTAATCTAGACAGGCTTATTAGAAATTTCCCACTGGTAAAGTAGAAGAACCAAAAATAGTAAAGTAGATGTAACTTCATGCATTTATGGATAAATGGTGGGAGAAAATGTTATTTTCAGAGATAAATTATGTGTAGGAGAGAGAATAGAGCCTCTTGGTGGTTGTCATTGGCTAGTTAGTTGGTTGAATGATGAACGGATAGTTGAATGGGTAGATAGATGAATGGATGGATGGATTGATAAATAGATATATGGATGGATTGACATATGGACAGATGAATGGACAGACAAATTGGACAGACAGGCAAAACTGGAAACACAAAAAAATCCACAAAGAATTGATTCAGTCACTTGCATTCTTGTCTCTGGAATTTTGTCTCTTTGGTCACTTATCTGGAATTCTTCTTATGAATTTTTACATGACTGACTTTCTGAAAGTCTATCAGGAACTCTTCACTGCACAAATTTATTTTATTTTCTCTAAAGCACTTATGACTAGATGTTTTCTTTTTGTAAATTTGTTTATGTAGTTCACAAACATTGATCTTATAGCCATAAGAGTAGAAACTGCAAAGCTAAGTTCCAGGACCAGTAACATTGCCTGACCTAGCAGGAACTCATTTTGCTGAATAATTAGTTGATAAATTACGAAACTGAAGCTTTGCAAATATGGTACAAAATAATCAGTTGGAAATGGGAAGTTTGGGTAAATAGTTCAGCATTTATGGTGTGTGAACCAATCAGACAAGTGTTTTTCACTTAATTATTGTAGGTATCTCAGTCACTAAAGCATGTTCATACATCTAAAACAAATGTAAGATACAATATATTGATGTCGTTGGAGTAATACACACATAAGTTCACTAATCAAATAAGCTATATTAGAATACATTCTCCTTAATGTCATAGCCAAAATAAAAATTGCTCTAATATTGTTTAAACCAAAGTTTGGAATAAAGCAACTAATCACTTGCTATTTCATTTTCAGAAAGATAAATTTCTGCTTCTCCTGGGTTTTTGTAAGTTTCCAAACAACCACTTGACGTTTATAACTGCCTGAATAATTTAAATAGAGTGTTTTTTGAGTGCACAATCATTGCAAGATGTCAGAGTTATAGATGAGTTTCAGACTCAGCCTCCCAGAAAAGAAAACCACAGCAGGAGGAGAATTGTAATTAGTCACACCCAGGGAATAAAATAAACAACCACTGCATGGGAATGAGCCTAAGCCCCAGGATACTCAGGTCCTTCTTCCTTCCTACTTCATAGGTTCATATTGATACATAGAGATGAAGTTATCCCAAAGATTCTAACTACAGGTTCTCAAAGCCAGTGTGAGCTTTTCCTTTGCTTAATTGTCCTCAACTGATGCCCAAGTACATGTGGTATGCATTAGATAATTTTGCTCTCATTGCTGAAAGAACTGGCAGATGCCTTGTGTTGGCAGATCATGATTTAGTCAAGAAAGACCCATAAGGAAATGGCTGACCAAGTTGAATGGCTAATAAAATCCCACCCTTCAACATTTACTACTGCACCGAGACCTCTCAGTTATTGTGCTAAAAGCCACATTTGATTAATAGTATTTAAAATTAATTTTATTCTGCTAATCTGGGTTTTCTTAATTTCTTATTAGCAAGTTGTTCTTTGGAGGTTAGCCTCTGAAAATCAGAGGCATACAATTTGTGACTTTCTCAGGGTTTTCTGCTTCTGCTTCTTCCTGCCATTCATTAGTTTGAAATAAAGGAGAAAAATTAGCATCTTGCTGTCTGATACTGGAGTGGGGGAGAATAGAGTTTCTTGCAAATAACAGGTGCATGAGAAAAACCTGTGATGCTAGAATGAAAGAGCAAAATTTTTAGGTTTTGTGCCATGTTGGAGCAGAAGTAATATGATAATCTTGTAATAATTGCAAATTTGTATACTACATTGGGTATAATGGATCAATGATAATCAGAGCTATCTAGCCCCTACCAAGCTTCAGGTCTTAGCTTTCCAGTAGACAGACAGGCAGACAGACAGATAGTTTGATGGATAGATTGATAGTTACACTTCTATTTTTTCTCTTCTTAGATGACCTGATTTGATAAATGAATCTTGTCTACTATTATGTATTATTTTTCTAAATATTCAAGTTCAATATCCTTTAAGGACATATTTTTTCAGATAATATTTTGCTAATACTGTCTGTTATCTTGGAAATTTACAGTTTTATTTCAGTCCCACAAACTTTATCTTCCCACCCAATAGTTCTAGTATAAGGAGTTCACCAAGTGACACAAATATATATGATTTAAATAAATGAACATTTCTGTTTCTTGGACCTCTCTTTATTATATCTGATAATTATGGGACTCACATTGAAAATAAAGATAATTAATTTATGGTTATTTTTTTCAAGAATAAAACTTGTTTCTTGAAAAAACAATTAAACAAAACTTTTGTAATCATCTTTAAAGTAATTGACAGGAGACTTGTTTCCAGTAATAATAACTCTAACTCAAGTGACTCCTAAGGATACAATTATAAAGTCTAGCAAAGTATTTGAGAAACATGATTTTCAGCTATTAAAAAGTGAACAAAATCACATGAAAATTAGAGACTTAATCTTAAAGATCACACAAGTAAAATGGATTTTATTTATATAAAATACATATGTAAAGCATGATTATAAACTCTACCCAAATTTTTAGTGGTTTCTAAACCTATATGCATGAAGAAAATCCAGGAAATATGGTCTAGAATACAAGACCACAAAATAGGTGAGGAGCAGATCTACACTGAAAGACAAAACTGTGCTACACAAATATGTAAATGAGCTGCATTTTTAGTTGAGTTCCTTTATGTATATATGCACAAAATCAGAAAATAAAACTCAAGAGATAAATAGCAGCAAATAAACTGAAAACTCTGGGTATAAACCTTCCCAGATCTATGGCTGATCATGAAACTATACAGGTTGAATGGAGAATTATGGAGTAGGCTAAAAGTCAGACAAAAAGGTAAAAGAATAAATATTGTCTGAAAAGAGATGTCAGTTGCTTCACCCAAGTTAGATGAGACTGCAAATAAGTTAACAGCCATTAAAATATTAACCCTATCAAAATATATAAGAACTTCACATAAGCAAGAAGATTAAACAAATAATGAGTGTAAAGGACTATCAGTCGGACCAAAATGGCATGCAGTTATACTTTATATATTCAAAGAATTAAAAGGAGGCATGATCTCAATAGTGCAAGAGAGAGGCACATATAAAACCATTGATCTACATGAAAACTAAAAGTAAACTCTAGAGTTAAAATGATAATGTCTGTGAAAGCAGGGAGATATATTAAAGGGTTGGTATACATTTTACATGATACCCTACATTCAGTCCCCCAGGACTGCTGAGTCCAATATTCAGTCCCACCTTCCTGGGTCTAAAATATTGAACATCCAGCCCCTATATCTGGACCAAATATCATAATGAATATCCTGCAGAACCTTGAGTTCTGTTTGGAAAATTTTCCAGTAAAATATAAGTGAAATATTATAATTCACTACAAAGATTAAATAGAAGATTGTAATAAACTGAAGAACAATATCATGAAGAAAGAAAGAAAGAAAGAAGAAAGAAAGAAAGAAAGAAAGAAAGAAAGAAAGAAAGAAAGAAAGAAAGAAAGAAAGAAAGAAAGAAAGAAAGAAAGAAAGAAAGAAAGAAAGAAAGAAAGAGAAAGGAAGGAAGGAAGGAAGGAAGGAAGGAAGAAAGAAAGAGAAAGGAAGGAAGGAAGGAAGAAAGGAAGGAAGAAACGAAGGAGGGAAGAATGAATCATTTCACAATAAAATAGAAACATATATCCTGTTCATGGATTGGAGTGATTAACATAATTAAAATGGCAATACTTTCTAAAGCATTGTACAGATTTAATGCAATCCTCTTAAGGATTGACATTCTTCAAAAAAGTAGATCAAACACTCCTGAAATTCATTTGAAACATTAAACACCCATAAATAGCTAAAATAACTCTTAGGAGAAAGAAGATGCGAGGCATCACTTTCCCCAATTTTTAACTGTAGAACAAAGCAATAGTCATTAAAACAACATGATATTGGAATAAAGACAAACCCTTGAATCAATAGAATATACTTGCATATTCAGAGAATGACCCCAGACATAAAATCAGTTGGTCTTTGATAAAGGGGCAAAAAATTCAAAATGGGACATGGAAAGAAAGCCTCTGAACAAGTGGTGTTGTGACAACTAGTCAGTCACATGCAAAGAAAAAAATGTGAACTCAGATCTCTAAAATCATGTACAAACTTCAAATAAAATAAAGACTTTGATATCAGACCCGAAACTATAAGATATATAGAAGAAAACATAGACAAACACTCCATGGCATTGAAACTAAAGGCATTTTAAAGGAGGAAAATAAGGCTGTTCAAACAAGTGGAAGCAGATATAAACAATGGGACTAACATTAAATTGAAAAGCTTCTGCATCTCAAAGAAAAGAGTGAATATCATGCAAAGGGCACCCACAGAATGGGAGAAACTATCCACTTAATACCTATCTGATAGGGATTAAATATTCTGGTTTGTTTATTTTTTTTTTTTTTTGGAACACACTCGGTGGCATTCAGGGTTTACTCCTAGCTCTGTGCTCAGAAATCACTCCTGGCAGGCTAAGAAGACTATATGAGGTGCTGAGGATTGAACCGGGGTCTGTCCCGGGTCAGCAGTGTGCAAGGCAAATGCCCTACTGCTGTGCTGCCACCCCAGCCCAAGGAGTTAATATTTAAGATATACAAGGTACTGATAGAACTTAACAAGAAATAAACATCTAACCCTATCAAAATATGGGGAGAAGAAATAAACAGAAACTCCTCAAAGAAGAAATATAGATGGTCAAAAAAAAATGCTCCCCATCACTAATCGTCACAGAGATGCAAATCAAAACAACAATGAAGTATTATCTCACACCACAAAGACTGGCATACATCACAACGAAACAAGAACAGTGTTGGTGGGGATCAGTGCTAGTTCAGCCTTTCCTCACACCTATATTCACTGCAGCACTATTTACAATAGCCATAATCTAAAAACAACCAAGATGTCCTTCAACAGATGAATGACTAAAGAAACTGTGATACATATATACAATGGAATATTATGCAGCTGTAGAAGAGATGAAGTCATGAAATTTTCCTATACATGGATGGACATGGAAACTATTATGCTGACTAAAATAAGTCAGAGGGAGAGAGATAGACACAGAATAGTCTCACTCATCTATAGGGTTTTAAGAAAAATAAAAGACATCATTATAATAATGTCCAGAGACAATAGAAATGAGAATTGGAAGGACCGGCTCAGAATATGAAGTGGTGAGTGCAGTTAGAGAAATAACTACAGTAACAACTATCATGACAATGTTAATGAGTGAGAGAAGTAGAATGCCTATCTTGAATACAGGTAAGGGTGGGGGAGGAGGGAGATGGAGAACACTGGTGATGGGAATGTGGCACTGGTGAAGTGGATGTTCTTTTTATGACTGAACCCCCATAATTATCATGTGTGTAATTATTATTTTAAAAATAAAGTTATTTTAAAAAGTTTCAATTTAAACAATGACTCACTTGTTGGGAGGTAGGGTGGGGGAGCAATATTGTATTGAATAGTTAGCCTGTTGAGCTCACTAATGGTTGCCCCTGTGACCCTACAGCTTGGATGGTATTTGTGTATTTGCTTGTCTCTGTATGTTTATCTCATTTCTGTAGCCAACCTCTGCCCGATGGAGGTTGAAGCTGCCCATCTGATTGGTTTTATTGTGGTAAAATACCACAGCCTGAGTTCAGTAACATTTTAATTACAAAATGAGTATAAGCTGAATTGTACCATGGACAATAGCTTGCTCACCTCTGAATACAGTAAGTGATGATAGAAGTTGAAGTCATTATTTAATCTTATGACATATTGTTGCTATGATTTCACTTGCCATCCACTAGATTTTTTGTGCTACATAGTTGTAGACTTTTCATATACAGATCAGTAAGTAGGAGATCATTTAGTACCTTACATGAATTATGATTATATTTTATTGTAAAGAATACATTTAGTCTCTGTGCTCCAAAGACAAAAATATTTGTTTGAGTGATTAGCTGCATCATTTAGAAGCTTTAAACAAAGGACTATTTTTAAGAAAGCATTCAGAAATTCCCCAGTAGCAGTTACAAGTTGGTCTCCAAATACATTTTTCTCTTTTTCCTTACAAATAGATATGCATTTTGCCAGTATATGCACCTCTCAGAAGGACTGTATATTTCAGTGTCTCTATCAAATATGTATTGTAGGTGACTAAATTCCAGCCTAATAAAAATTTGTATTTCAGCTCCTAAATTCAGTTCCAAAACAATAAACTGTCAGGTACACTTACTTCTCTTTTTAGATACTAAAAGTGAAACCTACGCTTGTAGATGTTGTTTTATACATGAAGCCAGAGCCTGGATGTTGTTAGATGTCAGACTGATAAACTATACAGAGTCAAGGATCTTTAGAATTCAATGACCACTTTCAGGTTTGGAGATGAGATAAAACTAACCTGACTTATGTTCAAGAAGGCTATTTTTCACCAGTGCAACATTCCCACCATGAATGTACCCGTTTCCCTCTTTCTCCACCCCTGCCTATATTCCAGACAGGCATTCTACTTCTCTCACTCATTACCATTCTCATGGTATTTCTTAATTGTAGTTAATTTCTCTCACTGGACTCACCACTCTTTGTGTGCACTGGGGAAGGGGGATGTTCTCTTTATGATTGAACCCCAACTACAAACATGTTTGTAACCATGGTGCTCAAATACAGATATTATTTTTTAAAAAAGGTTATTTTTGAGTTTTGTTAATGCACACCCCAAATCTACCCTAAACTGATATAGTCTAGTGACTTTTCCTCTATGACTCTAGACTTTTTTTCTGGTTTATACACAGTGGAATGTTATTTTGTTAAAGTAGATCATCATTCAATAGGAAATGTTTATATGTAAGAAAATGGGAATACAAAATTGGAAGGTATCTTCAAAAAGTTGCAAGAAACATTACTTTTTTAATGCTTTTAGTGGAATTTTAATGATTTTAGTGAAAGACTCTTGTAAAACTTTGTTTTATACAAATATAATTTAACAGGGTCTTTAAAGTGACAGTCAATAAAAAACACATCTTTCCATTTTGGGAAGAAATTGTGAAATGTTCTTTATACTTTGGTATTGACATTTGTTGCATACACTAAAACTAATCTCTTCAAACTTCTGCCTTTAATTTGAATTTATAGTGGTGGTGATTGTGAGTGACATTGCGGATTAGAAAATGAAAGAGGAAATATTTTTTGGGTGAAATGATTAGAACCTGGGTGTGTCAACATTTTTACATTTTCTGTGCAAATTAGTGTTTATAGTGTTTATATATAGGGTATATAGTGTTTATAGTGTTTGCAGTAAATGAGGAGAAAGATAAATCTAAAAAGGGTGAGGTGATTTTGTGGAGACTTTGGAGATAAATGATCATTGGCTGCTTCATGAATGTTGGGAAAAATGAACAGAATGGGAACTGGAGAGATAGTACAGAGTGTAATTTCTTGCCATGCAAATATGACTAACCCAGTTTCAATTTCCAGCACCCCATGTGGCCTTTTTTTTTTTGGTTTTTGGGTCACACCCGGCAGTGCTCAGGGGTTACTCCTGGCTCCATGCTCAGAAATTGCTCCTGGCAGGCACGGGGGACCATATGGGACACCGGGATTCGAACTGATGACCTTTTGCATGAAAGGCAAATGCCTTACCTCCATGCTATCTCCCGGGCCCCCCATGTGGTTTCTTGAGCCTACCAGGAGTAATCCCTGACCTCAGAGTAAGGAGTAAGTTTTGACTACTGCCAGGCATAGCCCAACAACCACCCCCCAAAAGAAATGAACAAGTGATTTTAAGGAGATAAAGTAGAACATGTTAGAGAGGGTAATTCACAATGATGCAAAACTTGGGGAAAATGTTTCAGTCAGAGCAAATGAATGTGTACACCTTTATAGTTAAGAAGTTCTGAATCCTTGAGACACCTACAGTATTTCATAAAGTATTGAACTCACTGCCCAAGCCATTTTCCTGTGTGTGCTCTTCACCTTCGTACCTTCTTTCTCACACTCAAGGAACCACTAAGTCCTTATTATCCTTTCACCTCCACATCGTCAAGTTAACAAGTCCTTTACATACCACTGGCACATTTTTTTTGTCTGTTGGTCATGTTGTATTATATTTTATAGTGAAAATATGTGCATTTAGAAATAATTAACTGGATCCTGGTTTTGTTGGCAAACCCAGTGCATTCTAGTCAGAAACCTTATTTTATATATATATATATTTTTTATTTAAACACCTTGATTATTACATACATGATTGTATTTGGGTTTCAGTCATGTAAAGAACACCACCTATCACCAGTGCAACGTTCCCATCACCATTGTCCCAAATCTCCCTCCTCCCCACCCAACCCCAACCTGTACTATAGACAGACTCTCCATTTCCCTCATACATTCTCATTACTAGGACAGTTCAAAATGTAGTTATTTCTCTAACTGAACTCTTCACTCTTTGTGGTGAGCTTCATGAGGTGAACTGGAACTTCCAGCTCTTTTCTCTTTTATGTCTAAAAATTATTATTGCAAGAATCTCTTTCATTTTTCTTAAAACCCATAGATGAGTGATACCACTCTGCGTTTTTCTCTCTCTCTCTGACTTATTTCACTCAGCATAATAGATTCCATGTACTATGCAGCTGTCAGGAGAGATGAAGTCATGAAATTTTCCTATACATGGATGTACATGGAAACTTTTTAATGAATTATTTTAGGCTAATATTTAAGCATCAATTCTGCTCTTGTTTTCTCACCACCCCAATTTTCAATCTCTTCTTAAAACTTCAATGAGGATTATCTTATATTTAAAAATCTGGTTTATAATAGGAGAAATACTTTGGAAAAGATGCATTTTATTTTTCAGGAAAAACTCAAATCATGAACAAACATTGCCAAAACATGTTTAAATTCATCAACTGGTGGATGTGCTATTATCCCTAATTATCTTTGCACGAAATTATAATTAATGCTCTATTCTTCAGTTTACTGAATCAATGTGAGGGGGAAAATGGGTTCAAGGTTTAGTTTTTAATCTCCTTTTGTTTTTTTGTAGCAGCCTATAAAGGCTACTGCTTCTTCATTTGGGGTGGGTTGGGGGGATTGGGTCATACCTGGTAGCGCTCAGGGGTTACTCCTGGCTCTGCACTCAGAAATCACCACTGGAAGGCTCGGGAAACCATATTGGATGCCGGGATGCTGGGTTTCGAATCACTGTCCGTCCTGTGTTGGTTATGTGCAAGGCAAACGCCTTACCGCTGTGCTATCTTTCTGGCCCCATGCCTTCTTCATTTTAATCTCAATTTTTTTTATTTATATTGCATTACTCAGACAGGCCCATTAAAATTTCTTTAAATATGTGGCATACAGTATACACAGTATTCTAACACACCCATAGGTTTGATTGCAATTCTATTTGTGATGCTTTAATAAAACTATCAGTGATCATTTTTTGTTGTTCTTTGGTTGTTTTTTCTTTCTTTTTTTTTTCACACAGCGACACTCAAGGGTTACTCCTGGCTATGCGCTCAGAAATCGCCCCTGGCTTGGGGGAGCATATGGGACGCCAGGAATCGAACCGCAGTCCGTCCTGGGTCAGCCACGTGCAAGGCAAACGTCTTATCGCTGTGCATTGCTCAATGCCTATTTTTTTTTATCATGCCAGATTTCCAAAAGGTATTTATTTGTTTATTAATTTATTGGGAATTAAAGTGTTTTCTTCATCTTTCTATACTTTTTCAGTAACATGAAGACAGATAACCTCTTTCTATATTATAAAACCATGTTTCAAAAGTAAAGGTTTTTGCCCTATTCACCACCTGAGACTGAATTGTTTGGTCCACATAATGTTTCTTTTCTGTTGATTATTTGACAGATATATAAATCCTCAGACTAGATTTTTTTATTGTCACACCTGAGCATGCCCAGATACTCAAGGGACCATAGACTATTCAACCAAGAATCAAAATGGGATCAACTTCATGCAAAGCAAGCACCTTAATCCTTGTACTATCTCTCCAGTCTACATTGATCCAGTCTTGGCTTTTCCTCATTTGTTAATTCCCACTCACTGCTTCTGAGTCCCTGGTAAATTAGCTCCAGTCTTACTCATCCAGTGACTGTTCCCAGCACAAGCCCTGTGATACCTAGATATCTCTCAAATCCTAAATCTCATCATTTTTTCCAAGTATTAGTTTATATCTATGAGATTTTCTACCTGAACGTTTATAAGTATTATTATAAGAAATTAACTATAACTCTATTATTTTGATCCCTGACTTCTAACTTCTTGAAGGATCTTTTTTTTTTTTTTTTTTTTTTGGTTTCTGGGTCACACCCGGCAGTGCTCAGAGGTTACTCCTGGCTCCATGCTCAGAAATTGCTCCTGGCAGGCACGGGGGACTATATGGGGCACCGGGATTCGAACCGATGACCTTTTGCATGAAAGGCAAATGCCTTACCTCCATGCTATCTCCCGGGCCCCTCTTGAAGGATCTTTTAACTTATTCAATAAATACACCTTGGTCCTCTGATTGCCTTGTGTAATGGTCTGAATCAGTGGTCCTCAAATTTTTTAAACAGGAGAGCAGTTCACTGTCCTTCAGTTCATTGTAGACGAAAGTAAAAACAAAAACTATGAACAAATTCCTATGCACACTGCAAATATCTTATTTTGAAGTGAAGAAGCAAAAGAAGAACAAATACAATAGGTGGCTCAGAGGCCATAGTTTGAGGACCACTGATTCAGAAACTTGCAACATTCCTTTTTGCTTCTTGCTGGCATTTCACCCTAAGAAATCTATACACATTTAATAGCTTCAGGATTTGGTTTTAGATCTAACTAAACACTTATTTAACTAACACTTATTGATTTTGAAATATAGCATCCTCATTACTTTTTCTTTAATTCTTTCTTTCTTCCTTGCATCTGTGTGTAAGTGTGTTTGTGTGTGTTTGTATGTTTGTGTCCCATTACATCTCCATCCTTTTCCTTTCCTTTTTTGGAAGCTATGGGTGTCTTCTTAGTCTTATTTGTGTATATTATATGTGTAGTGCTATTTACCCATTTAAAGTAGAATAGTTTTTTTTTATCATTTTCTTCCATTATCTACAGTCATGTAACTACCACAGATCTAGTCAACATGGAACATTTTCATTGATCTAGAAACTGCTCTTATCAATTTGTTTTTGTAATTCACACATCAAAGTAACCTTTCCCTCATTTGTATTATTATAGTTTTGTCTATTCTACAAATTTATTTTAGCTGAGTCATACAGTATATAGCTTAGTGTATGGTCTCTTTCATTTATCATATACTTTATATTTATCCTGATTTGTTTTCCCTTGTATTGCTGATGAATATTTAACTGTAATGTATTTTATCCATTTAATGGTGGTTTTTATATTAAAGCTATTGTGAATAATGATGTTATGAACATTTGTAACCATTCTCTTTAAGTAAATAGGTACAAGTGAGAACACTCCTTCATATTATAATGGTTTAAAATTTTTCAAAAATTATAATAGTTTTCTAAAGTGACTATCATTTTACATTCCTATAAATATGGCATGAAAACAGTTATTACACATCTTCACTCAAATATGTTATATTAATCTTCCAAAATATGTCAACACCTATATTAATTATAGCACATGGTACAAAAGTCAAGATATGAAACATGGGGCCAGAGAGATAGCACAGCAGAATGGCATTTTGCCTTGCATGCAACCAACCAGGGAGGGATTGGGTTTGATTTCTAGCAGCCACATGGTCCCCTAGCCTGCCAAGGGTGATTTCTGAATGCAGAGCCAGGAGTAACTCCTGAGCACCACTGGGTGTGGCCCAACAATCAAACAATTAATCAATAAATAAAGTTAAAAAAAGATTTTAAACAACCAAAATGCCTCACTATGGATGAACCAAAGCGTTGTGATATATATATATGTATGTATGTATGTATGTATACACACATACACACATATATATAAAGTAGAGCAATATGCAACTTTAAGAAAGGACAAAGTCATGAAATTTTCCATGACACAGATACAACTAAAGGGCATTATATAAGTGAAGTCAGTCTGAAGCATTATTTATGTCATATTTTGTATTATTTTATAATTTATTATTTTAATTCAAATTATTTCTAGATGTATAGATCAATTTTGAAGAAAGTTATTACCAATAAAATTTAAACCTTTCAATTCATGGACATGTTCTATCTCTTCATTTGTTTATATTTTTCTTGATTAATCTTAACAATTGTAATATTTGATCACTGATCCAAGAACAAGGGCTAGTCTTAAGGAGTAGAAAAGTTTAAAAAAAAGCACTGGTCTGGACCTGGAGTGGTGGTGCAAGCAGTAAGACATCTGCCTTGCTCGTGCTAACCCCTCCTCTCTGCCTTCCCTGCCTGCTTTTTGGGTGGATCCAGGGGAAGGGATCACTGACCGCTCCACTTTGCTCTGCTGCCGTGTGCATCTTTTATCCCCTGAACCCCACCTCAGCACATAGTAAAAAGTCCCAGAGACCCAGTGGAGCGGCCAGTGCTCTCTTCCCCTGGCTCCACCCAACAAGCAGGCAGGGAAGGCAGAGAGCAGGGCAGCAGCCCTTTATAATGGCTCTCTGGTGCCCAACCACACAGCAGGAATCAGCCCCCATGTTGGTTGGGTGGGAACATCTTAATCGGGTTTGGGTCCTGGAGAGATTATGTTCATTGGTGTCTCTGGGTTGCCTCCTGCAGAAAGAAGCTTCCTTTGGTTTTTAAACTTACATTATTACACTATCTGCAGATACTTTACTTTTATCTTTCTAATTTATGCATTTTATTATATTTTTATTTACTTGAAACCTTTGTCATTTACAAAGTCCTTCATATTTGGATTTCATATATACAGTGAATCAGGGCCATTCCCACCAGAAGTGTCAACCACCCTCTACCAATGTTCCCAAGAATGCATCTTATGTCACCATTCTTTGACCCTGGGCCTGCCGTATAATATGATCATTTTAAGTTTAGATTGTTATAGTTTGAGTCACTTTATTCTATTGTTGACTTTTGCTTGGATATCTGGTTTGTTTTTTCAATGTACCTGAAACCACTTGGCCTCTGGCCCACATCCTTTTATTTTTTTCTTTTTTAATTTTATTTTAAAAATGCAAAAATATGAGGTAAAACAAACTAATTTCTTTTCCAAGGTTCTATGACAAAGGTGGAAGCCCTACCTAAAAGGAAAAAAAAGCAGGTGGCAGGATTTTTTGCATAGGTATATCAAAAGTTGCAGAAAATAGAAAGAAAAAAACCTTTGACCTAAAAACAAGGGGTCCCTACCCATGAAGAATTCTGCCATAAGAGTAACTACAGGCTGTAGGTATACTAAGTTGTCTAACCCCAAAGTCTTTTTTCATGATCCCCAAAAAAGTTCTCAATCACAGTTGGTGCAGTCAGGCTTCTATAATTAGATATCTTGAGTTTTGCACAGATCTTATATTGAAGTCATGGGATCATGGAGTATCTTCTGGTCTCATCTCATTGTTAGGTCATGAGGCAAAACAAACAAACAAACAAACAAATAAATAAATAAAAAACCTGCCCTGAAATCAAGTTGTTGTTCTTTCCAAGTCATCAAGGTGTCATATGAACCCACCCTGGAAGAAGTTGGTGGCAGGATAGCATTAGGGCTTTCTCTGGTGAAAGTTCAATTCCTGATGCTGGTGCAGAAAGCCATGTTCTAAAGATGGGGTCCAAGGTTAGCAGTTTATGGCTTCTATCCAATCAACTGAAGACTAAGCCAAGTGACAATGACAAATGTTCATGGTGAAAGGCCCCACTAAAATATAAAATTTAGGAGTTCCTGTCCCTATTAGATAAGCTTTCTCCATTTTAATGTGCCTATGCAAAAAGGAACAATGCCACATGATGCTTCTGGTGGATATGAGAGTAAAAATAACTGGCTAACCAATCCCTATAATCTTGTTCGAACTTAAACTCAGAATCCAAGAGAAACTTATACTAGAATTTCCTACAAAATAAATTTTTAAAAAGTGGATGAAAACTACATCTACATATGGAAATATGCAATAAGAATTATACCTACTAAGGAAATATATCTAAGGCAATATATGAAGGAAATATACATATCTCCTTTAAGTCTTTTGAAATACTCTGAGGGTGGGTGGTGTGTATCTGGAGCACAGCTTCATCCTGTGATGTGTTCTTGTGGAGTCTGAAAAATGGCTCACAACAGTCATGGATCAGGAAATGTTCTCGAGCAGAGGGTCTCTCAAAAGCGAATCCTGTAGTAAGCAACAATCCACAGCAAAGGGAGGTGGGAGAAAAGGACTTCTGAGCGCAATCAGAGGCAGTAGCAAGAAGCAGTTACTTCCTGGACCCAGGCACCAAGGGCTGGGAGGCTGTCCTTACACTTCGAAAGCTGACTGGCAACTGGTTGGGGGGAGGAGGGACGTTCCCTTTCCTAAGGAGCTAATAGCACCTCAGGAGTAAAAAGGGTTAAATAGAGAGAAATAACAAATCAGGGTGAGAGAGTAATAAAGTAGAAAATGATTTGTAAAGCGATATGCAGAGGAGAGTGAAAAAGAAGAGTTATATAAAGCAGGGGAAGGACTATGTCATAGACAGGCATTACGTAGACAGGCATTACGTAGACAGACAGAGGTGTCCACCACAAACACACGTGCGCGCGCACACACACACACACACACACACACACACACACACACACACACAAGATTGATCCCTAGGTTGCAGTTGAAAAACTGACCTTAGATGGAATGGGTCAGAGCACTTAAAAAATATAAAGCTGCAGTAAGGTATTTGCCTTCCACGAGGCTGATTCAGGACAATATCATTTCCATCCCCTGTATCCCATATTATCCCCCAGCTAGAAGCGATTTCTGAGTGGAAAGCCACCGGGTGTGGCCCAAACAAACAAACAAACAAACAAACAAAAAGCTGGCAAGTCAGATGAAAAGGTTTTCCAATTCCTAGGCAAATCATCACTGGTGAGGGTAAACTTTGGGTTAGAGTGATAGAACATTTTTAAAACGATCATAATTTTCAAGTCTAGAATACTAAACAATAGGTTAATGAGCACTATAAAAGGAGTCTACAACATGAAGAATCATTTAAAGCAGGGGTCCTCAAACTTTTTAAACAGGGGGCCGGACTATAGTAAAAACAAAAACTACGAGCACATTTCTATGCACACTGCATATATCTTATTTTGAAGTGAAGAAATAAAATGGGAACAAATACAGTATGTGGCCCGCGGGCCATAGTTTGAGGACCACTGATTTAAAGGGTTTTGAGCATCCAGGTTCCTTTCCTGAAAACAAACTGAAAACATAGACATTATAATATGATATTAAACTAACTTGAATTGAAAATAAATTGCAATAAATATTCAATGAAAGAGGACTGTAGCAAGAGTCTATGGCATGTAGTTGCCTATTCCAATGATATCTGTGGATATAAACATTAGATCATATTAGCAGGTGTAATCAAGTAGAAAATTAATAGATTAGAGTATTTGTCAAGACATAATAATTAGCACCGTATTTGGAGTCTAATATAATATAGCACTGTAATGTGAAGCTAGGATGAAAGTATTTATCTAAGAACCACTATCAATAAAAATATTAAAGTGTTATTAGAGATACATTAAAATTTAGACACCAAAACATGCTTATAATGAGCACTGTAGTGGGAGTTCATGGCTTCCAAATGCATTCTGCACATGTTTTTATGGATAAAAACATAAGAATATTATTATACACATCTGTTACTTGAACATCTGCTCAATTTAACCAGTTGTATTCATTGCTGCAGTATATATTAATACTCCGAAATAAAAGAGAGTATAAACTTTTGTGTTTCTCCTCAGTTTGTTTCCTTCTCGCTATACTCTGGAGTCAACGATGTTTGATACAACTACCATTTAGACCATTATATTTCTTCATGCAGTTATTCTAAATACCACATGTAAGTGATATCATTCTGTATTTATCCCTCTTATGGCTTACTTCATTTAACATAATACCTTCTTTTCCATCCAGGTTGCAGCAAATTGCATGATTCCTTACAGCTATGTAGTATTTCATTGTGTATATGTACCAAATCTTTCATGCTCCAATCATCTGTTGTTGGACATGTAGGTTAATTCCAAGTCTTAGCTATTATACTGAGTGCTGCAATGAATAGTACTGTGTGTGTACCTTTCTTTGGATGAATATTTTTGTGTCCTGGGGATAAATACCCAAAAGAAGGATTGCTGGGTCAGATAGCAGCTCAATTTTGAGTTTAGTAAGAACCCTCCATACTGTTTTTCATAGGGGTTGGATAAGGTAGCATTCTCACCAGCAGTGAGAATTCTCACCACATACCCACCACCAGAGATGATTCCCATTATTTTTGATTCGTGCCATCTCACTGGTATAAGATGATATCTCACTGTTGTCTTGATTTGTATTTACCTAATGATAGGTAATGATGAACAGTTTTTCATGTATCTGTTGGCCATATGTTGGTCTTTCTCTAGAGAAATGACTGTTCATTTCCTCTCCACATTTTTTGATAGTGGTTTTAGGTTTTGCAGCATTAACCTCTGTGAGTACTTTGTATAACCTTTGTCTGATATGTTGTGTGAAAAAAATTTCTCCCGCTCAGTTAGCTGTTTTTTAATTTTAGGCCATATTTTTTGCTATACAGAAACCTCTTAGTTTGATGTAATCCCATTTATTTAGGTTTGATGCTATAGCTCTTGTCATTGGCTTCCTATAGTTGAAGACTTCTTTGAGGTATAAGTCTTAAAATGTTCTGTGTCAGTGAATTTTATGGATTTAGGTCTAATCTCAAGGTCTTTTATCCACTATGAATTGCCTTTTGTGTAGGTGTGAGATATGAATCAGTCTTTTTTTTGTCTCCAATTCACAATACAGACCAGGCAAAGGGCCTGGGTTGAGGTGTATATGGGGTGTATTTACTGTACCTCCTCTTTCAGTGTAAAGAACACAGCCTGTGGTAAGAATTGGGAGGCCTTATCTTTTCTTTTTTATTTATATATGTATATATATAGATATATAGATAGATATATCCTTCACCAGTGCAACATTCCCATGACCAATATCCCAAGTGTCCTTCCTCCCCACCCCACACCTGCCTGTACTTTAGACAGGCTTTCTACTTCCCCCATTCAGTCACATTTTGTTATGATAGTTCTCAGTGTAATTATTTCTGTGACTGCACTAAATAATCCTTGTGGTGAGCTTCATGTCAGGAGGTAGACCCTCCAGTCCACCTCTATTTTGTCTAATGGATCAGTTTTTAATTTCTTACACATGGTTATCCAATTGTCCCAGAACCATCTATTGAAGAGACTGTATTTATTCCATTTTAAGTTCTTAGTTCCTTTGTAAAACATTAGCTGATCATATACTTGGGGACTTGTCACTGGTTATTCTATTCTGATCCATTGGTCTGAAAATCTGTCTTTGTTCCAATACCATAATATTGATCACTATTGATGGACTTCAAATTAGGTAATGAGATACCTTCCAGTTTCTTGTTTTCTAGTATTGATTAGGCTATCCTACGTTTTTTATGCTTCCACACAAACTTTATAATTGATTGATCTAAGTCTTTAAAGAATGTGGTCTGAATTTGAATAGAGATTGCATTGAATCTATATTGTAGTTAAGTATGTTTGTCGTTTTGATGTATTGATTCTTCTGACCCATGAGCATGGAATGTTCTTTCATTTCCATAGTTTTCTTCATTTTCTTTCTGAAGTGTTTTGAAGTTTGGGTTATATATATATATATATATATATATATATATATATATATATATATATATATATATATATATATGTATGTATATATATCTTACTTCTCTTGTTATGTTGATTCCTAGGAACTTGATAGTTTGGGGGAACTATTTTAGATGAGATAGAATCTTTCATCTCTTTCTCCTCTGAGTTCTCATTTGTATAAAGGAATGCAGCTGTCTTGTCTATTGACACTGTAGCCAGACACTTTTCTTTATTGGTTTACTGTTTCTTAGAGCTTATCTGTGAACTCTTTGGGGTCTTCAATGTATACTGTCAGTTTATGTACAAATAGATATAGTTTGACTTCCTCTTCCGATTTGGATTCATTTGACTTCTTTCTCTTGTCTGATTGCTATTGCTAGGATTTCTAATACTATACTCAACAAGAGTGAAGACAGTGAACATCCTGATCTAGTGCCTGACTTTAGTAGAAATGTGTCCAGTTATTTTTTCCATTGAGAATAATATTGGGGGGCCGGAGAGATAGCATGGAGGTAAAGCATTTGCCTTGCATGCAGGAGATCGATGGTTCATATCTTGGCATCCTATATAATCTCCTGAGCCTGCCAGGAGTGACTTCTGAGCATAGAGCCAGAAGTAACCCCTGAGTGTGGCCAGGTATGACCCAAAAACAAACAAACAAGCACAAAACAAAGAATAATATTGGCTGTGGGATTTTTATAGATAGCTGTTGTTTTCTTGAGGAAGGTTTCTTCCAAACCTATTTTGCTGAGGATTTTCATCATGAACAGGTGTTGCATTGTGCCAAATGTTTCTCTGCATTGATTAATATGATCATGTGTTTTTTTATCTTGCCTTCTACTGATGTGGTGTATGATGTTGGTTGATTTGCATATATTAAGCCATCCTAGCATCCCTGGGGGTGAAACCCACTTGGTCATGATGCATAATCTTTATTATGTGTTGTTGGATTCAGTTTGGTAAGATTTTGTTAAGAATTATTGCATCTATGTTCATTAGTGAGATTGGTCTGTAGTTTTCTTCTTTGGTGATCTTTGTCAACTTTGAGAATGAGCATGATATTAGCTTCATAGAAAATACTAGAGAGCATTCCTGTCTTTGTGATGTTTGGCAGAGTCTAAGGTTCAATAGTAGTAATGCCTCTCTGAATGTTTGATAAAATTCACCGGTAAACGGTTTAGTCCTGGATTTTTACTCTTGGGAAGTTTCTTAACTACCATTTCAATTTCTTTACTTGTGATTGGCCTGTTTATGCTTTCTACTTCTTCATTTAGTATTGGGAGATAATAATTTTCCAAAAATCTATCCATTTCTTCTAGGTTCTCTAGCTTAACTGAGTAAAGCTGTTCATAATAAGCTCTCATGAATTTCTTGGGGTTCTGTTTTAATCTCTCTCCTTTCACTTCTGATTGGATTTATTTGAATATTTTCCCTTTGTTTCCTTATGAGTCTTACCAGCATTTTGTCTATCTTGTTTATTTAAAATAAAACTGCTCCTAGTCTCATAAATTCCTTCTATTTTTTCTTTGTTTCCATATTGTTTATTTCTGCTTTGTTTTTTATTATTTCTTTTCTTTTGCTTGTGTTTGGATTTCTTTGCTGTTAGTTTTCTGTATATTTAAGGTTTCCCTTTAGGTTGTTGATTTTGTCTTTTTCTCCTTTCCTAATGCAGTCCTATTTATTACTAATATATTACTACGAGTTTCCCCCTAATTACTGCTTTTGCAGTGACCCATAGATTTTGATAATTTGTTTCTTCATTGTCATTCATCTCAGGAAATCTCTTTGTCTCTTCCTTGATTTTTTTCTTTGAGCCAGCTATAGTTGAACAGCATGTTGTTTAGTCTACAGGTGTTAGACTTTTTCCATGTCTTTTTACATTTAGAGTTTGCATGGTTTTTATTTGTTTGTTTGCTGCTTGCTTTAGTTTTTTGGTTGCACCCAGCAGTGTTCAAGAGTTACACCTGGCTCTGTGCTCAGAAATCACTCCTGGCAGGGTCCTATATGGGATTCTAGGAATCAAACCTGGATCAGCAGGGTACAAAGCAAGTGTCCTCCCAATTGTGCTATAGCATTGGCCCTGTATTGTTGGTTTTCGTTTTGGTTTTGGTTCGATGACTATCCCTGGCAATTCTCAGTGGTTACTCCTGGCTCTGCACTTAGGAATTACTCCTAGTGGACTTGCAGGACCATATGGGATGCTTGAGATGGAACTCAGGTCAGCCACATGCAAGGATACCACATACCCTACCTACTGTACTCCAGCCCAACATGGTTTGTCTTTTTTTTTTTTTTTTTTCCCCC
>PVKC010002845.1:0-41410 GCA_004027635.1 Crocidura indochinensis
AATTATGTAGTGTTTTACTTAGTACCCCAAAAGAGACCTAATAAGTATTCAACTAAGGTTAACTACTCTAATTACTGTTTTTATTACCAAAATTGGGCATAAAACAGATATCTAAATATGTTTCTAGATCTTACATGAAACAAAAAAGTTATTTAAACAATTACGTAGATCTCATTACTTCGGATAAATAGATGAATGGATAGAGAGAGGGGAAAAGTGAAGGACTAATTGAAAGAAAAGAGGAAATAGCGAAATAGCCTAAAACATTGAAGATGCTAATGTATTTTTCCAAGTTCTGAATTCTAGAAGAAATTTTACATGGTTCTACAAAATAAAGAATTTAGCCTATAACATGGACATTTGGCCCCATATAAGCTTAGAAACTATAATTTTCTATCCCATTGAATATGATTTCTAAGCAAACTCAGGTGCTAATAAATACGCTAGGCCACTGATGCATACTACTTAGGCTCACAGAAAAACAGCTATGAAAGACATTTTATTAGGGATTTTGGAAGGATTGGACTGTTAGTCACTAAGTATCAGCAAGCAGACTAAACATCACACATTTTTCCTAGTGCATTTTCACTACTATTCGAATCTTTTCAGTAAGTGGCAAAAATCAAGAGGGATTAATATTTAAAAGAATGATTGCCTTTCCCACCTCTTCCCCAGAAAGTATCAAATCTTGGAATTTTATTCTCCTAGGTTTTTCCATTGGCTTAATCACTCTAACATTACATGCAAGAAAAAAATTCCTTTGAACAGGTGCCCTATTTATGAAGACATTTATGACTGCCATAAAATATATAGAAAAATTATTATTCCTCCACTTCTTAGTTTTTCTGCCAAAAAAAAAAACAGTAAATTGAGCCTAAATTACACGCCCTGTTGTATTTACTTTGCCTAAATATTTGCATATACTGAAAAATAAGTTCTTTTTTTCTTTCTTTCTTCATTTTCTTTCCAATTCTAACATGTTTCTCCAAGGCTAACACTGACTTTGAATTTGTACCAAGTCTTTCAAGTGGCCAATAATAATAATGAATTGCTGTATTCAGGAAACTTCTGTGCTTAATTTTATACCCATAAGTTTATATCACTGAAAAGGACTGTACAATTAGGTGTTATCTTTATAGTGTAAAGAATTCAAAAACATAGATGCCATTTTGAAGATGGCCTCATGAATTTCTTAAACTAACATTTGCTTTTCATCTAGTTTCTAAAGTCATATACAATGAGTGGCATTATTAGTTTGAGTTCTCTATGTATTATGTTGGGCATATTTGAACATCCTAAGATATTCTACATGTCAAAAAATAGAAAAAATACTTCCTGGGAGCTTGCTACAAAGGCAATAAATACTCTTAAAATTTCAACCACCTCTTGGACATTCTCACCCAAAAATCCTACAGCAAGTAGAAGTTTGTGGGGGCTGTGACTAATTTTAGCAAAACACAGGTATGAAGTTTTTCTGTAACATCCCCACTGCACTGAGATGCTGTATTTTTGGTATGATGCCACATGTGTTCTAGGTATGTTTATTATCCAATGAGCTATTCTTCCTAGTCTCTGGATTTAGCATAGCGTCTCTCAAGATATAAATAAAATTGGGCCCTTTTTCTGAAAAATTAAAAAGCAGTGAAGATACTTCAAAAATGTAAATTAATTCTTTGCATGAAAAAAAGAGAAGAGATTTATTGGGTGCATGAAAATACTCTGAGATTGCTTAGATAAGAATTGCACAGACATTTCAGGAAAGTCTCCTCTTTCTTCTAATCCCACTCTCTTCTTTGACTAGTGTTCTGTCCAGAAAGGGGAATGTGCTCTAGTAGGAGGCTCGATCTTGTCTACAAATAATTACAGAAAACTCACATATAATGAGAAAGAAATATGATTAAAGATAGGATGAGAAATAATACCTTGGTTTAGTCTGGGTTAAGAAAAAAATCTAGAGACTGGGGCAAGGCTGGGAGTCTTGGGCTCTGCTGGAAGTCCTGGGTTCTGCTGGAGACCTGACCCTGAGTTTAGAGTCTAACAAGCAGGGCAAAGTATGTGTTATGTTTTGTAACTTTCATTTTATGGCTATCTGCTGGTGGGCTGTTTGCCTGGTTCTGGTGTATTTCAACATCCATTTATGCTCCACAGCTACATACTTAATAAACACATTCTTTACTCTACCTTGCCAAGCAGGAGTCCTCAAACTTGGACACACCCCAATAACTGTAGGAGGTCTCTTCTATCTGATTTAAGAGCAAAGGTACTTGCTGGTAGTTAACTTCATTTCTATGTTTCCACTGTACCCTGTAATTTTCAGCATGCTCCCATTCCCAAAGCAAATCAGGACCCCTGATAACTGAAATCTATGGCTCAGTTATAGCACTGAATGCACCAGACAGAGTCTCATTATAAAAGTCATCTTGCCTTTTCATGTCAAAATGAAATAAACTTCTTTGATGCAGTTATTCTTCAGTATTTTTTTAAATTTGTCAACTAAAACATATTCAAAATCCCTCAGAAAAGAATATTTCTTCACAAAGGAATGTTTAAAAAGAACAGCCTATTCAGTAGGATACACTATAAACAGTAAGCAGAGAACCTCATGATTAGCTGATAGAATTTGGGAGGTAGCCAGGGGTGGAAAAGAAAGTGAAGGGCTCACATTTCAGACAAGGTGGGTGTGAATATGGCTCTGTCACTAACAGCATGATGAAAGGAAAGTGACTTGATCTGTCCCAGCCCCAATTTTCTCTGGGGTACAATGGTGGCAGCAAGGCCCACATATGCACCCTCCAGCATTCCTATCAAGATTCCATGCTGTGACTCATGTAGCACAAGATGGTACATGGTATGTAGTATACTTCTGCACACCTGGCAATAATTCTAGTACCATGTTGTCAAACAATGATCACACAGGGGTCTGATGGTCATGTTGCTTAATCCATTTTAACTCTGTGAGATCAACTTCCTTTTCTTTCTCTAAGAGCTTTCCCATACAATAACCTTAAACATCATATCAAAGAGTTTTAAGTGCCATTCCGATGGAGGGGTGCAGAGGGCTGGGGCCACACCTGGCAATGCTCAAGGGCTATTCTTGTCTCTGTCTGCAGAGGACTAGAGCATATGTGGTGCCAATTATTTAACCCAGGGCTGCAGCTGTGGCCAAAAACAAATATTTTTCTTCAAGAACTATTTATTTGTTTCCAGTGTCATCGAATTTCAAACAAAATTTTTGGAAAAATCAAATTTTCAGATACCTCTTGAACTTAATCCTTATGAATCTCTCGTTTAAATGTCCTAATTTATGTTTTAATAAGATTTTTATTTCTTTAGTTAGGGCAACATAATTTGAAGTACAAATACATGGTGAAATGACTAGTTAGTCAGGTTAAATAACATGACTCTTCACATAGTTTTACCATTTTGTTGTGGAATGAAGAATCTAAATTTCTTATATTTGACTAAATATGATTAACTTGGCTACTTACTGGGTTTCTTCCTATATAAGAGAGAACACATATACATATATCACATTTTCTTTTTATATGTATCTATTAATGGACAAAGACTTTTAATATCACAACTATTATAAATAATGCTACCATAATTTTTCTTGCAGAGGTGGGAGTTGGTTTGGGACCAACTAGCACTACTCAGGAGTTTTATTCTGGCTGTACTTAGAAGTCTTAAATTCTATCAGGGATTGGTCCAGGATCAGATACTTGCAAGGCTAGATCTTTAATACCTGTATGTTCAAGATACTGTTTTCATTTCCTTTGAGTAAAGACTCAAAGGAAAAATAGATAGATAGTTGTTATAAATATATATAATAAGATTGAGAGATCATAAATCATTTACTGGGAGGGAGTCAGTAATTTCACAATTTATATTGTCAACAAAAGTTGACATATAAGTGTTCTCTCTCCATACCTTATCAACTTATCTATTTTTTAATAGTCATCCTAGTAGGTCTGAGTTAATAGTGCATTGTGGTTTTAACTTGCCTTTTTTGATTATTAGTAGTGTTTGGACACCAAAATTTGTATGTCTTATTAAAAAAAAGTCTATCTAAATCCTTTGGCCATATTTAACAGGATTGTTCATTTGCATTATTTAAATCAGTTCTTTGTATATTATGGATAACTACCATATGTCTCAGCATTCCTATTTAATTAATTATTTCTCAGAAGGTTTTTCAGTTTGTTGATTTTCTTTGTTGCCCTAATTTTCGGTGACATGTTCTAAATCTCATTACCAAGACCAATATATCAAAAATAAATTTCCCCTAAATTTTTTGGAAGTTATATGGTTTTAGATACTCTGCCCTTAGTCAGTTTTGACTTTATTTTTTTACCTGATTAAGGTCACTTTTATTAGTTACTTATGGATATCTACTTTAATACTATTTAACAAAGAATTGGATTTCTCTACTGAATGTATTTGACACTCTTGCTAAAAATTGATTGCTATTATACACTTGAACCCATTTCTAGGATCTCTATTCTGTTGTACTAGTCTTGGTGTTCATTTTTATGGCGTACCAAATGTTTTATTGCTATAATTTTGTAACAATTTGTGATCTTCAAATTTAAGGTTTTCAGCTCAACTCATTACAGATTGCTTTGGGTATTTACAGTCTTTTGTAGTACCAAACACATTTTAGAATTGTTTTTCATGTTTATCTGAAAATGCATTGAGATTTTTATAAATATTTATATTTTATAACCATTAATTCTATTTTTAGCTGTATGTAGTGTAGACACTTAAACAATTTTACATATGTAATTCACAGATACAGGATAGTGTCTCATTAACTATGACTTCTTCAATTTTCTTGATCAATATTTTATCCTTCCTTGGATAAAAATATTTCTAAAAATAGTTTGTAATACCTTCAATCAGTGGATGGGGTATATAGTTTGATTAATTTACAAACTAGTCTTGCATTACAAGATTAAATTATTCTTGCAAACCAGAATCAAATTTCACTTAGACATTATTTCAGTTGAAAATAACTCACATAAAATTCCTGATTAATACTTTAAAATATAAAAATTATTGATGCTTATCTGCATATAAATAGAAATTATTGACATTATAATTTACCAAATCAAATGTAATCATTATTGTAGACTAAACAAATATTTTTCATTAAGGATGACTATAGATTGTCATGAACTGAATTTTGGAGGAGTGACTATAGATTTTTCTGAAACAACTTTTGTCAAATATTAATCCAAATTTATATGCCAGCTAGTATAAAAAACAGAATTCAGGGATGATAGTTAATTTTTTACAAATTCTTCCAAGGTTAGAATAATGCATTTGGGAAACAATTATTTTCACAAGTGTTAAATAAACAAAGCAATGACATAATAATTAAAAAGGACTACCTTGAGATAGAAACAAAATTATAATGTTCATTAATAAACAGAAGTAAGTTCACAGCATAAAAAGTAGATACTTTCAGAAATTATATAGTTATTTCTCTGGCTTCTGTTGAATTGCAAATTTATGACACCAATACTTATAGATGTACTGTGTAAACCCTAAGTACTTGAGGAAGCAGTGTGATTTTCACTTTGGAAAAGTGTGAATGGAGTGACTCAACCACAAACAGAATGTGAATAGGTGGCTTAATAAATGGGAATCCTCCAATATTTTATTGTCATAAATATGTTCTTAATTAAGATCAGTGTTGTAGAAAAATAGAGGCACTTCATTTGGTTTCCACATTTTATGAGCATAAAGAAGATGGCTACTGGATATATTAAGAACCTAAAAGAAGAAAAGACATTGAGAGGAGGACAAGAATACAGAGGCTGAAATAGAAACAAAGTCAAAAGCAGCCATAAAATGAAGTAATAGGAATACAACTTAAAATATCGAAGGTAACTTTACTACATATTATGGACTCTGGTCTTCCATGATAACATCTCTCCGCAAGACCGCATTATTTATTACCACATAGGAGCAAGAAAAGTGACTTGGAGAAGTAGCTGCACATGGTAGTGAATGGTTATAGACATCATTCCCCTCTACTGGCTGAGCTAAAGAACTACACCACTCTTTTTTCATTGTATCATTTTTTAAAAAAGGAAGAAAGAAAAATAGTGCAACCAAATAAGTAGATAAAGAGTAAACAAAAGCACAAAAAATGCAATTAACTTCTGGGAGTTTAAGGTTGCTTTCCTCATAAACTTGTAAAGTAGTCCCTCATACCCCAATAAATTCATCCCATTTAAGAAGTTCTTCTTGCCTACTTAGTTGACATATTTAGAGTGCAGGTGAACCTTACTTAATACTTTATTTTTCCTTCACACTTAAAGCAAAAAAGACCTCTGAGACTTACTTATATATTAGATGGCTTTAATAATAACATGTTTTTTGAACCTGAATTTAAAATAGTGTCTCCAATGCTGGAGAGAGTACAGAAGGCAGAGTACGAGCCTTGCATGTGGTCAACCTAGGTTGGATCCCTGGGACACCATAGGGTCCTTGATCCTTCCATAGCAGTTTGTGAGCACAGAGCCAGGAATAAACCATGAACAAAGCTGGATGTGCCCTATTCAAAATATTAGTGTCTTCTGAAAGGTAAGACCTTCAGCTAGAATGCTCTGAACCTTTATTGCAGCTCACATTATCCCAATATTGAAGTCACTGGCATCCTATACAGTACCTGAGCATACTCAAATAAAGAACTTTTCTGCAATAGGCTTATTCACAAGCAAGTATTGCCAAAGGCTGGACCCCTCCTAAAAGTGTTTAATGCTAATCCATTCGTAAACCAACAAGTCATAATAAATTATTTTCATATAGTGTTCAGAAGTATTTAACAATATCATTTGAAGCATGTTGCTAAATAATATTTTAATATTTTAATATGTTGATGTTTGATCTTTATACACAGTGACTTTTAATACAAAGTCAGGAAAACAAGAAAGTAGAATATATTATGATATTTTACAAAAAGTCAATGAAAATGGCAACACTTTACTGATTTGAACATTTTGATGTCAACTTTGAGCACTATGTGGAGATAGTATCATGCAAGGTAAATCTAAAAAGGAAAATGAAAGCTAAGTAAAGACAGCATGTACTTTATCTGCAATTCCACTGCAGAGGGAAGTAAAAGGCTGTACAAAACTAAATATTACAAATGTACAAAAATAAATATAATTAACATAAGAAAATTAAGAATAATTTAAATATTAGTATTGGAACCAGTATTGGAATCAAGAATGTGATTGGAAAGCCTAAGACTAAGAAACAGGCAACTGATCAATACTTAAGCATGCAATGTATTCTAGGAACTATGAACAATCATAGGAGAGTATATATGTCTTACAAGGCTGGAAAAGTCACACAAACTACAAGTGTCTTTGCCTTCAATTGCCTATGTATTAACTTTGCCTAAAAACATCAAAGAACAGAATGAGATTCAAAAGTACTGGAATAGGTAAAGGTAAAAGTCACAAAATTTTGATGTCAGCCCTTGCTTATCACTTACTATTAGGAAAGTCATATATTTTTATTATTTGGTTTTACAAAGATTTGGGATCTTGAATCCATTCTCAGCCATGAGGACTCCAATAGGGCATTCATTTAGGACATAGCATTAAAATGTTTAATATAAAATTTGCTGAGTCTAGGTCTGAGACAATATAAAGTTTCTTTTTTTAATTTTTGGTTTTGGTGTTTTATAAAAAATATTGTTCATGCTTGGGCATACCTAAACAGTGGTCAGAGTTTATTTCTGACTCTATGCTCAGGGGTCCCTCCTAGAAAGGAATAAGTGCTGGGAATTTTCAGGTTGGCTGCATGCAAGACAAATCACCCTATATGTTATACACTCTGGCACATGTTGTTTTTTTCATTGATTTTATTTAATTTTGACACTAGTTTTAAGTACTCAACATTACAACTCCAGATCTTTGACAATATCCTTCTAATGACCTGAGGTCCCTTCCCTCACTACACTCCTTTTCTTACATTCTGTGGCTATCCATAAAACGAGTAACAAACTATACACATCATGCTCATATTTTTAAGCTTTTTCATTTAAAGATAATGTATCACATAATTGACATAACTGATCATAATACATTTGTTTTAAGATGAAGGAAAACAAAGTTATTAAAAATAATAAAAAGAAAATAGAAAGAAAACTAAGATATAAAATGAAAGAGAAGAAAAAATAAAGAAGAAAAAGTTCAGTAGTATCTATGTTTATGAAAATTATTGTACTTCTCTACCATTTACTGCTCCTGTAGGGGGAAAAACCTTGCCACATTTGCCCCCCCCTTTTTTTCTTCTTTTAATTTCATCTATATCTTCTAGATATGGCCTCTCACCTTTTTCATAGAACCTTGGAACTTGAAATACCTTGTGCTGCCTCATATTTCTATGTCTTACTACAAATTGAGGAAAGAAAAAAATGTGTATGGGACTCAGGGGCAGGCTAAGTGGTCTCAGAGCATTGAGTGAAAAAAAAAATTGATCAGTTCTAAATACCCCAGCCAAAGTCAGCAACATAGAATCAAGAGAACCAACTATAACAAGCTAAAAACAAAGGACCTGTTACACTAGTAGTCCAGAGGGCTAAAAGTAGAGGTATGGTATGCATACCATGTTCATGCTGGGAACTATGGTGGAAGGAGATCAACACTGGTGAGAATAGCCCTAATTTAATGTCACTATATGCTTGAAATACAACTGTGGAAGACTTATAATTCACAGTGGTCTTAATAGAAAGTTAAAAATTACTAAAAATGACTCTGGCCATTTTTAATATTCAATTAAAGTATGTTTCTACTTTGGCATAAACGTATAACTAAATTAACTCTTTATTCTCAAATCTTATTAAGTTACTAAAGCCTATTTTAATATAAGAAAACAAAAAAAAAGAATTTTAGAACAAGGTTATATTTAAACTCTGAGATGCTGACTTTCCAAGGTAGCATCTATTTCCTTAAATACGTTAAATTTGAACCAAATGTAAGAGTATTCAATTATATTCTTATTTAATTTTATGTATTTATAACAGTGTTATCCATTAAACAAATAGGGCAACTTTTAAACAAAAATATCTTAGAGCAATTTATTAATTTATTATATTAGTTAATGTCATAATAACTTTATAAGACTTTTCTTAGTTTTAGAAAATTAACTTTTTCCTCATAATGTTGACCAATTATATTCAAATTCAAAATAAAATAAATGTTGACCCATAATTTTCACTTTATTTTACATTAAGATGCTTCTATATATTTTAGTCATAATTTTATTTTCAAAGTTTTATAATTATATGAAAAAGAATATTTTTATAAGAGTGAAAAAGATGATAAATTCAATAAAACCTTGGAAAATTTTTATTTGGAAAAACCTACAGCAAGTGAAATATGGTGAAAAATACCATTTTGCAAAGAAATACTCAGGCCTTTTCTTCAAAATTGAGATTCTCATTTTAAGATTTATTAAGATATGTGATATTCTGTACGTAAAATTTTCACATTAAATGTATATATTGGCATTTTTTACTTCACTTATAAAACAAATTATGTTGAAAAGTGCTATATAAATATGATACTACTGCAAGAAATGCAGGTAAACTTTAATTCTGTCTGAGATATTTTAAAGTTCTGAGAAAAATGCAGAAATTGCTAATGGTGACTTCTAATTCAGAATTAAAATATTTACTTTCACTGTGACTTAATCATGCTTGGCACTTTTGGGATGGTTCATGAGCAAAAGCTCATAGCTCTCTGTACACATATCAAGACAAGGCAGTAGCACCAAAGCAAAAAAAAAAAAACAGTTATTTAAGAAACACTTTATGGTTTTAATATGTTTTAAACCGAAAGAAGAAAATGGTAGAAGGAAATGTGTAGTACAGAGTTGATGAGTATTTTGAATATTGCTTCATGGAGGAAAACATAGAATTAACCTAAGCTAATCATTCTTAGGGCCCCAGTCTATTTCACACTGGCAATAAGTACTCATAATAGAGATCATCCTTGATTGTCAGCACCAGGACTGTATCATAAGATGATACAATAGTTCTTAATTCTGTAATATAACTCAAAATACATGGGTGCATTCTACAATTTCCCGTAGAGGAAAATTAAACTTTACATTTTACTCTGGGACAAAAAAATGAAAAATATAATAATATTTATTTATTTTTAAAATATCACATCTTAGTCATCTGGGGGTGCATTTCCTATTAAAGTATGATTTTGACAACACATAATTTAAAAGACATGTAAAGATACTTAAGCACATTGATGATGCCTCTTTACCACTAGATAAAGGGAAAGCATGCAAAACAGAGACAGCAAAAATAATCTGAATACGGTATACATAACAATGCTCAGGGTGTTCACCTATCTCTACACTCTTGTCAGTTAAGAGAACCAAATATGGGGGCCCGGGAGATAGCATGGAGGTAAGGTGTTTGCCTTTCATGCAAAAGGTCACTGGTGCGAATCCCGGTGCCCCATTTGGTCCCCCGTGCCTGCCAGGAGCAATTTCTGAGCATGGAGCCAGGAGTAACCCCTGAGCACTGCCGGGTGTGACCCAAAAACCAAAAAAAAAAAAAAGAGAGAGAGAGAACCAAATATGGTACTAGGGATTGAACTAAGCTCAACTACATGCAAGGAAACACTCACCCCACTATATATTTCTATGACCCTCAAGACATAAGTTTTTATTTATCTTTGGAACATACACAGTTGTTCTCAGAGTAACTCCTGATGCTGTATGCAGAATACTGATTCTGTATCTTCAAGGTACCATATGTGGTGCTGAGGATCAATCATACATTCTCATTATGCAAGGCAAGTGCACTGTCTTCTGTAATATCATTCCAGCCTGTATTTATTAGAACCAATTTAAAGTAACAGCTGTTGAATAAAGTGTCAAAATAAGGAAGAATAGACAGACTTATCAAACACATTCATGCTATTAATTAAAAATAACTAAACCTGCAAAATTAAAATGAGTTGTGAAAAGTTGCACATAAATCAGAGACAAGTATTTGAGGGCATTGCAATTACCTGCAATTGAATTTTTTAAGATGTATTCTAATCACACACATAGTCTCAAAAAACTAAAGCAGACAGATATATCAGCAGTAGGGTTCTCTATTATGACTTAAAAGAGCCATTTGTATCACATGTCAGAGCACCTTGAGAGAAAAGAAAGCATAAGGTCAAGAATAGGGATCTTTCAGCAACCACAACTTGGCTCAACCCAGCCACACAATACCAAGAAACTGAAGCAGATAAATAAACTGACATTGAAGCACTCATTGTAAATTAGGAGAGTCATTTTCACCTGAGATCAGTGCCTCCTATGGGAAAGAGTCAGGGGAAGGGTTTTTCCAGACATCCAGCTGGACTCTTCCCAGTCACACAGTGCCAAGAAACTGAGGCAGACAGACAGATTGGTGAGAGGTTCCTCTTTGTAATATAGGAAAGCAATTTTTACTCCAGGTTAGAACACCCTAAGAGTATAGCCACATGGCCAGGCATTTCTTCAAGTCAATGAGACACAGAATATATTAAAAAAAAAACTGCAAAGATCACAATGGGAAAGCAATACAGAAACATTTCAGTTCTTTAAGGAATTCAAATAAACCACAGGACAGCCAAAATGACTCAAAAGAATATGAGAGTGGAAATGAGAAAGCTTCAAATAGAAATGATATAACTGAAAAATATTGGTAGGAAAAATAAAAAAAAAGGTTAATAGCTGTTGAGGACAAAATTAATGAGCTAGATATAAGCTGAACAAAACCTCCAGACACCAACAGAGATGGAATAGTATTAAAATAAACTAAGAGAAGATAAAAAGAGTTTCAAAATAAGTTAACAGAACAAAATTAATTAATAAAACTTAGGCATAAATTCAACCAAAATCACATAAGAATCATTTGGGTCTTAGAGAACCAGGATAATAACCCCATGAAGAATCAACAGTCAATAAATCATTGCTAAGAATTTCCCAGAGCTGAAGGGTGTGTACACCCACATGATGGATGATTGAAGAATATAGACAATAAACACACACACACAAACAAATACACACACAAACACCCAAGAGACATCCTAGTCACAATGAGATGAAAACTATGAATGGAGATAGAATACTTAAAGCTGAATATTAATAAAAGGAAATTATATACAAAGTAGCATCCTTAAGATTTATCATAAGGGACACTTCAGGCCCAATGTGATGGGATATAGTAAAAAAAAAAATCAATGAAATTAATACCTTACCAAGAATGCTTCACCCAGTCAGAATATCACTCAGGTTTAAAAGAACAGTTTCATAGATAAACAACAGCTAAGGCAATTTAAAGTCTCAAAACCAATTTTAAAAGAACTGGTGGGGGGGGGGGTTAAAACAATACAAATCCCACAAACATACCAAACTACTCTAAAAAGATAACACAAAATTCCATCACAATCATTTCTCAAAAAGTCAAAGGAATAGGGGTCAGAGTGGTGGCACAGCGGTAGGACATTTGCCTTGCACACAGCTGACCTAGGAGGGACCATGATTTGATCCTCCCTGATGTTTCATATGATCTCCTGAGCCAGGAGTGATTTCTGAGTGCATAGCCAGCAGTAACTCCTGAGCATCACCGGGTGTGGTCCAAAAACCTAAAACAAAAACAAACAAAAAACAAGTCAATGGAATAAATGCACTAATTAGAAAACAGTTGGGGGGGGGCAAAGTAAAGACAAAGCTCTATGGAAAACAGTATGGAGGGTTCTCAATAAGTTCAAATTTGAGCTGTAAATAACCCAGAAATTCCTCTTATGGGTATCTATTCACAGGGAAGAAAAACATTCACCCAAAAGGAAGTATGCACACTGCTAATCATTACAAATTTAGCATAATAACTAAGATTTGGAATCAAAAAGAACAAGAACAAACAGCGCTAGTGTGGATGTGAGGAAAAAAAGAATTTTTATTTAATGCTGGTAGGAATGTAGACTGGTTCAGCCTTTTTGAAAAACAATACAATTCCTCAAAAAAAAATAGAAATTGAGTTTCCATATCGAGACCACTCCTAGGAATATACACTAGGAACCAAAAAAAAAAGAAAAATACTAAGTAGAAAAGTCCTCCACCATCATTATGTTCACTGCAGCACTATTTACAATAACCAGAATCTGGAAACAGCCCAACTTCTCAAGAACAGTGGAGTGGATAAAGAAGCTGTGGTATGTGTGTATATGATAACTCTGAACAATAATTGTGTCCTGGAAGGAGATAAGGTGATAACTATGATATCATTCATTAACAATAGTGCAAACCATAGTGTCTAAAAGGAAGGAGAAGTGAAAGTGATAGTGTGAGAGAGAGAAAGTGTAAGAGAGAAAGCATAATTGTTATCCCATGGGCAGACTGGAGAGGATGGGAGGGAAACTGGGGACGCTAATGGTAGGAAATGTGCACTGTTGAAGGGTGTTACACATTACAGGACTAAAACTAAATTATGAATAACATTGTATGATTAAAAAAATTAACTAGCTGTTAACAACAGCTATGAACGCTTGTATCCATGGTGTTTAAATAAATAGTTTAAAAAAATACAGAAAAGCTTAAAGGGGAAAAAAGAAATGGAATGTGAGATGAACAGAAACTTCTTCAAAGAACTGCAAGATGGCCTAAAGGCACATGGAAAAATGTCCCACATCACTAATTATCTAGGAGACTCAAATCAATACAATAATGAGATATCTCACACCACAGAGATTAGTATACATCATAAAAAACAAGAACAACCAGTGTTAGTGTGGATATATAGAGAAAGGGATTCTCATTCAACTTTAGTGGAAATGCCAACTAGTCCAGTCTTTTTGGAAAACAATATCTATATTCCTCAAAACACCAGAAATTGAGCTTCCACATGACCCAGTAATAACACTCCTAGGAAAATATCCTAAAGGTCCTAAAATATAATTCAAAAAATATCCTCCTCTGTTTTTTGCAGCACTATTCAGAAAAATAAGAATCTGAAAACAAGCCAAGTGCTCAAGAACTAATGAATGGATACAAAATACTGTTACATCTACATAATGAAATACTATGCAGCTGTTGGAAACAATGAAAATAAAATTTGTTTATACATGGAGATTATTATGCTGAGCAAAAATGACTTAGATGAAGAGAAATAAGCATATTCATTTGTGGGATATAATAAAAAAGATAGTATGGAATTGATATCCAAAGACAATAGAGATAAGGGCAAGGAGGACTCCATGGTAGGAACAATCCCACAAATGGCGGAAGAGTTGCAATTAGGGCAGAGTAGGAAGCACTATGACAGTGCTTATTTGATATTTTCACTTTGAACAAGAACTTGGTGGTTAAAGGACATAAAATATTATGCACAATACCTCTTCAGTAACAGTATTATAAGCCACACTGACTAAAAGAATAAAAAAGGAGAATGAAAGAGAAAGATAGAAGAAAAAGTCTGCCAAAAAGGCAGGGAATAAAGCGGGGAAAATTGTGGAAAAGAAATTGAAGACTTTGTTGGATGGAAATATGCACGCTGGTGAAGAGTATCATACATTATATAACTGAAACTCAATCATGAGCAACTTTGGATCTGTAACTGTGGATCTTACAGTGATTCGATTAATGAATTTACTTATAAAATTTAGTCTCAACATGAGATATAGTATTCCTTTTATTAAAAAAATGTTTGAGTTCAGAAGCTTAAATAACTGTGAACTCCTCAAATTCCATTCCTTTTGAAAGAATTAGAATATATCTTCCAATAGCAGAAGAGAACAGCAAGTTAAACATCACAGATGGAATAAAAATATCTTATGAAAACTGGCTACAGTCAACATGCCATTTAGATAAATTAATATCTTCACTCCTCAAAACTTAGCCAGATATTTTATTTCATTGGTGGTGGTAATTTTTGATTTATGAAGAGTTTCAAGAATTTGTTGCTTAATTCTTCCTTGGTAATAAAGTCTTTGGATATCACTATTTAGAAATATTTTAGACAATTCATCATCAAAAGTTTTTACCTCCTAAAAGGCATTCAGCCATTTTCTATTTCATGCATTTGACCCTTAATCATCCCTCCGGAAGACTTTTGAACTGTAAATAATCAAGATTTAAGACCTTTAACATCAGGAGAAACATCAGCATGCAACACACCCTCATAGATACTTAAACTCACATGTTTTGTCTATGATTGCCCTAGTTACTGCCATAAGTGGTTATCTAAGATGAATGTAGTGTTTAAACAAGGGTATCTTATATGGGGTCCAGGGGAATCAGATAGGTTAATGTTTGCTCAGCTCTTTGGACTAGAAAAACTTGACACAAGGTCTATTGTCCTTAATATAAAAGGTGCTTTATTTGACACAGGAGAACAAACAATGGTAAGTCAAATGTTCAACATAGAGTTGAGGGAAATGAGGAAAGAGACCACATTGTTAGAGAATTGCCTTCAAGTTTAAATGATTTGCATTGATTATACCTGCATTGCTGCTATTCCTTCTTAGAAATAGGAATCCATTCTGCTTCCTACAAATGTTACTTGTTACTGTGCTTCAAATATCTCTCAGGTCTTTGCAATCATGTTGAAATTATAGAATTCTAGCCCTATAAAGGATGTTGTAAGAAATGAAGCTATAATATAAAATGAATAATTTGGACTATGTAACCCTCAGACACCTGCTATCTTAAAGTCTATGATTTAAGAAATAATGACTATAACTCAAACCATTTTTAACTTTTCATCACAATTATTCACTTGCATATCAAAGTGAATATTTGAATTGAAAGTGAATTCAAGTGAATAAGTGAATTGAAAGGTACCTGGTAGGTACCTTTCATTCGCTAAAGGCTTTTGATGATGAACTGTCTAAAATATTTTAAATATTGATATCAAAGATTCTATTACCAAAAGAGAATTAAACAATATATAAAAGTTCAGTACAATGCACTGAAATCATCAATAAAGCTAGTGTCTCCCTAGCCTTGCAGAAAAGGATGGTATCTACTTCAGATTAGTCACAGTGAAGAGAGAGGTACTATATATATATATATATATATATATATATATATATATATATATATATATGATAGAAGCTCAGAAAATGGCACATTTGGTATAATGAAAGAGGTCAACACAGAGAAATGTTTACTTTGACTTCAAAAATATTCCAGTTTTCAGAGATGAAGGCTAAGTACTACATCTGAACTGTCATTAAAATAAAGGAAGAAATTTCTTTTTAAAATAAAACTCAATAAATATGGAGATTTTAACCATAAAGGACCTGAGTTTTTCAAGAGAAATTTGTCCCAGAGAATGGGGAAGCAAGAAAAGAGCTGTTAATAGACTGAGACTCGAGTGGTACACGGTCTATAAAACTCATGCATTATTACTTTCATATTAATATCAATATTTTCTTTGGGTATAAATATGTGGCCAGTAAAAGTCCATCTTTCAAAAACTAACAAGCAAGAGCTTTTTCTTAAAAGTATACTTCTTATTGTCTCATATGGCTTTTCTTAACAATGATGTTTGTTCTTTCTTTCTTTTGACCAAGCATATCACTCATTCATTCATTCATTAGAGTCAAGTCTGGGACTAGAGCCCAAGTGGGTACAGTGGGTAGGGTCTTTGCCTTGCACATGGCTAATTTAAGTTTGATATATTGCATCTCATATGGAACTCAGAAACACCAGGATTAATTCCTGAGCACAGATCCAGGAGTAATCCATGAGCACTTCCCAATATGGCACAAAAAAACTCAGGCCTAAGATACAAGGTGAAAAATCACAGTATTTGCTTTCAAATAGTTTACAGTTAAGTGGAGAGGGAAGGCAAGCAGACAGATATCCTTTCTTCTAATAGTTCCACTTATCTGAAAGAGACTATGTGTGCAACAGCAACCAAGAAACCTGAATTAAACAATAATTTGTAGAATCACATTCTTCTCTAAAGAATACAGTAAAGACATCATCCAGATGCGGACGATGAGATGTAAGAGTAATAAGAGATTTAGGTCAGTCTCAAATTTTGACAACAATATTTCCCTTAAACCACCAAATGTTCTGACACTTCAAATTTTCTCACACAATATTTATATAATTATCCATTTTGGATAATACTATTATATAGACTATGAGGTGTTATCAGATACCTTTGAATAATAAGGCTTAAATATCTCTTCTATTCTGGTTTGTTGTCTCAAATAAAGTTAAATACACAATTGAGTTATATTTAGTTATATTTATATATATATATGATTCCTGGGATTATTTTTGAGTTTTATATTTTACGTTTTATTAAATTAAAAACCAACATTCACAACGTTATTGATAGTTTAATTTTAGTTATATGTTTCAACTATCCCACCACCATGGTCAGCTTCCATTACCAGTGCTTTCATACTCAATCATCCCTCCACCTTCAACCAACCTCCCATACGCCCTGCCAGACACCTTGACAAAAACATTATAGAGTTTGGTGATTCGGTTCTAATTTCATGTTTCAAATGTTTACAGTTTGTGCTTTGGATGTATAGTTATACAATTCTTCCACATCCCCAATATAATTGACATTTAACTCCTTGTCCCCACATTACTTCTCTTACTAATCTTCCTTCCCACCTTCATTTCTTTTCTTCTCTGTCCTTTCCCTCCCTAGTTTTTAGGTTCAAGGGTGATATAGGCAACCATCCTTTCCTACATTACATTTTCTAATACAATTATTTTATAAATCACAGATGTGAAATTATCCTGTGCTGGTCTTTCTTCTTCTGGCTTCTCTCAGCATGATATAGCCCAGTTCCAGTCAGGTTGCAGAAAATTGCATGATTTCACTGTTCCGTGCAACTGCATAGTATTCCACTGTGTATATATACACCACATCTTCATAATCCATTTATCTGTGATTGAACACCTTGGTTTATTCCATATCTTAGCTATTGAACTAAGTGCTGTGATAAATAATGGTATGCATATGTCTTGTTGAATGAATGTTTTTAAGACCTGGGGGTAGATATCCAAAGTGAAATTACTACCAAGAAGTAGATGACCCAAAGTGGGTCATATGGCAGCTCAATTATAACTCTGTTGAGAACTCTCCATATCATTGTACATAGTGGCTAAATCAGATAACATTCCCACCAGGACTAGATGAGAGTTCCTTTATTCAGCATTTCACCAGCACAGATTGCTATTTTTGTTATGTTTCATCTTAATTGTGAATTTAGTCATTACTGGTTCAGTTGCAAATGCTGTCAGTTCTTATCTAAAGATATTGTGTGAGATGATAACTCATTGTCTTGATTTGGACTTTCCTAATGGGAAATGATGCTAAGCATTTTTTCATATGCCATTTTTCTTCCACCAAGAAGTATTTGTTCATTTTCTTTTCACATTCCTGATAAGGTTTTTAAATTTATTTTTGTTGATTTGTTTGTACTTTGTATATTCTGAATATAAAGCCATTTTATGAAGTGTTGAATGAGCATGTTTCTCATTCAGCTAGCTATTTTATTTTAGTTTTAGCCCATGTTTCTTTTGATCTATTGTTCCCTTGGCCAATAAGTAGTGAAAAACCTGTCTCTAATTATCTTCTTTATATTGAAAAATTTAGTCTTATATAAGTATGGCTGACCCAGCTTTTCTTTTCTTCTACTGGCTTGTGTGGTTGTTTTCGATCTTTTCACCCTGAATCTCTATTTGTCTTTTAGGTTAAGGTGTGCTTCTTGTGGGCAGCAAGTAGAGAGGATTTCCATTCCAGTTCTTTCTCACTATTCTTTGCCACTTTATAGGGAGCTTATTCCATTGATATTGTGGAAGATTAGTGATATATAGGTCTGTCTTGCCATTTTGGTGTATGTCTGTGTAGAACCTAGTTGTTTTCTACAGGTGGTATTTTAGTAATTATTGGTTTAATTGTTGCAAATGCATCAGTTCTTATCTGAAAGGTTCTTATCCATCCCTCAAGTCTAAGTAGTTTCATAGGGTTGTGGACTCCAGGCTGGAAATATTTTTCATTCAGTATTTGATACCTCACATGTTATTTTATTTTTTCCTGTATTGTAAGATATCAAATGGAAGATCTGTTGCTATTCTTATGTTGCTTCCTTTATATTTGAGAATATTTTTATATCTTGCTGCTTTAAGGAGTTCTATCATTTTATTTTTATTTCACCCATTTTTATTACTCTATATCTTGGTGCAGTTTCTTTGAATTTACCTTCTTTGGTATAATTTGGGTCTCTTGAATCTATGCAGGAGCCTTTCTCCAGAGATTAGAAAAGTTAATGAAAAAAAAGTTATTAGAAATGTTTTTTCCACCAACCATGTATCCACTTTCACTTTTTTCTCTCCCTGTACTCTTATGATCTAAAGATTATATCCAAAGATTATTGCTCTATCACAAATTTTACACTATTCTGGTCATTTTTCTCTTTTCTTTGCCATTTCATTCTTGACAATGATTAGTATTTTGTCTTCACTATCACTGATATTGACATGTTGAAATCTATTATTATGAGTGGCTATTTTTTAACTCCTTCAGTTTCATTTGTATAGACCCTTTGATACCTTGGATCAGTTTATCTTTTACTTGGTTCAATTGTTCTTCCAGTGAATGCTTTAATTCCTTGGCCATTTTATTTTAAAGCAGTGCTTTAAGTTTCTCATTAATAAAACTTGAGGTTTTATTTGTGCTCATTGATTTGACAGGACTAGTGTCCCTTTCTACCAGAGTATGTAAATCCCTTCGTTTCTTAATTGTTTTTTAAATATTTGTGGGCACTGAGATTTGAGATTCAGATTATAAATGGTCTGAGATCTTAACCTTCTTTGTCATCTTCTAAATTTCTATCCTCTACAACTTCTTACAGCTAAAATTTACTTGTTCCAATTAAATGATTCCTTTTCAGAGATTTCAGATACTGAGAAATTGTTTCCTATTGAGGGCTGAAATACAAAGCGTCATTAAGATATTTAACTAGATACACACAAAAATCCCTATTGACTGAAGATGTGGAAAGGAAGGATGAGTTATTCAAACAATAAAGGCTATCACGTCTTTAATTTCACATCACAGTACAGATAAAATCTGCATCATAGTACAACAGGACTTTGTCCAAATAATAAAACAAAATCATGTCTAGGCATACTTTATAAATACACATACATATATCTGTATATATGTATATGTATGTATAAATGTATATAAAAACACATACATATATATGTAGCTGCCATTACTCCAGTTCTACTATGAGTAACCCAAGTAACCCTAGTGTCCCCCAGCACCATTAGACTCTGTTGTATCAAAAACCTGGATTCAAGTGCCAAACTATCAGGCCTGCGCTGCTGGAGTCCTCAAAATAATGATTACAAATCATAGTCGTATTTCCAAAATTGGGGAAATAGGTTAATATCTTTTAGTGCATTAGCTTTTCAAAATTACCCTTATTTACCATACTGTTAAAGGTGGGGTTTCTTGCATAAGAAATTCCATTTCTTCAGCCTCCATCTATGTATTTACTTCCCTCCACCATTTTCCAGTGTCCCCTCCTGCTATTGCTTTGGATATTTATTATTCACCTACTATGTCTATTTAAATCACAAATATCAATGATATCATTTTGTGCCATTCCTCTTTTTCTGACTAGGTTAATTGATCATGATACTTTCCAGAAATAGTCATGTACAAAAAATTTGCATGATTTCAATTTTTCTCATAACCAAGTAGTATTTCATTGTGTAATTGCTCCATCATTTCTTTATCCAATTATATATTCTTGGACATTCATAATTTTCTCAGATTTTGGCTATTATGAACTGCAATAAACACATGAATTCAAATGTATTTTCTAAATAGAGGTTTTGTAAACTTAGAATATACAAAAACTCGAAAAATCAAAAACTAATATTTGACAAAGGATGCAAGAATATGAAATTAAATAAAGACAGTCTCTTCAGCAAATGGTGTTAAAACAATTGAATAACTATGTTTACAAAATTAAAGACTGATCCTTACCTCACACCTTACACAAAAGTCAATACAAATTGGATTAAACATCTTGAGATTAGACCCAAATCCATAAATTTCATTGAAATAAACATAGGCAGAACACTACAAGATTTGTACCTCAAAGAAATCTTTAATGACAGGATGCCAATGGCAACACTTATAGTATTAAAGTTAAATAAATGGGACTACATCAAACTAAAAATGTTTTGGATGGCAAAACTAACATGGGCTAAATTAGAAGGCAACTAATTGATTGAGAAAGTGTTTTTTGAATTGAATACATAGGATAAAGGTCTGATTTCTATGCTATACAAAGTACTCAAAGGTTAATGCCACAAAACCCAAAACCCTATCAAAAATGGGGAGAGAAAATAAACATACACTTCTATGAAGAGAACCAACAGATGACCAATAGACAGATGAAAAAAAATTTTTTTGGTTTTTGGGTCACACCCGGCAGCGCTCAAGGGTTACCCCTGGCTCCATGCTCAGAAATTGCTCCTGGCAGGCACGGGGGACCATATGGGGCACTGGGATTCGAACGGATGACCTTTTGCATGAAAGGCAAACGCCTTACCTCCATGCTATCTCCCTGGTCCCACATGAAAAATTTTTCATCACTTATCCTTCAATTTTCAGCAACAAATACAGCTGGTAGATTAAACTGGATTCCAAACAACTGCTTTTATTGATGTCAATAATAATATCTAATGCTTTTATCCACAAAACTGGTACAGAATGCATTTGGAAGCCATGGACTCATACTATATATTATAGTACTATATAGTCAGTACTATAGTACTCTCTATAAGAAGTTTTAATGTCTCAAATTTACTATGCCTATAATAACTCTTTGATCCTTTTGTCCACAATGGTACTTGGAGATACAGGTTAGTAGGTCTAGTTTCACATTGCAATGTTATACTATATTAGACTCAGAATTAAGTGCTCATTAAGATAACATCTTGGAAAAAATTCTAATTCATTCATTTTTCTACTTGATTATTCCTGCTAATATGATCGAATGTTTATGGAACATGAAACTGCATGCCTTAACCTCCTGCTAAAGAATTCATTCATTAAGTGTGTTATCGTAATTTATTTTCAATTTTTGGTAGTTTACCATTATACCATAATGCTCGTGATTTTAGTTTGCTTTTAAGAAAGGAATTTGAATGCTCAAGGCCATCTAGATTCTTTATGGTATAGACTCCTCTTGCATTGATCATTACCATATTGCTTATTTTCCTAGACTTCAAAATTATTATTGTTTTTAAGGATGCTCTATATGCAATCTAAACAGAAAGCTTTTTTCAGTAAAGGTTACCCTCACCAATGATGATTGGCATAGAAAATGGAAAACCTATCTATCTGACTTGCCAGATTTATATTTAATAAAAATTCTGAGTTAGGGCTGAAAAGATCGCATAGATGTAGGGCATTGCCTTGCATTTGGCCAACAGGGAGGGACCCGGTTCAATTCCTGAAATCCCATCTGGTTCCCCAACCTGCAAGGCTTGATTTCTGAGTACAGAGCCTGGAGTGACCCCTGGACACCACTGGGTGTGGCCCAGAAATCAGTCAATCAATAAATAAAGTTTTTTTTAAGAATTCTGATCCATTCTATCTGGGTCAGTTTTTCAACTGTAACTCATAAATCAATGTCCAGTGTCTGTCTCTATGTGTTCATGAGTGTATGTATGTGTTGGCCACTTAAATGTTTGTCTAATGTCCATCTTAATATACATGTCTGTCTATAATGTACATTTTCTTTCCACTTCCACCCTTCTGCTTACCACTTTACAAATCCTTTTCTAGCCCTTAACTACTTCACTCTCTCACCCCACTTATTATTTTCCCCCATTTAACTGTGTTCACCCTCAGTTCTTAACTCCTCAGGAACAGGAAATTCCCTTCATCCAGCTCCCAACTAGAAAAGACATTTGTCTTTTGTTGACAGTTGACAGCTGACAGTTGTCAACCAGCTCCCAACTAGAAAAGACAGTTTTCCAGCCTGCCTTGAATCAGTCCAGAAGAAACTTGCCACCACTGCTGATGATGATGGTGATTTGATCTCAGTTATTCCTTTTCCTCTTCTTCCCTTCACTGCTACTATTGCTCGCTACCATACTCAGTTTCTGAGAGGTCCCTAGGTAGAGGAAATTTCCTGATATGTGACTGCTGGGAGTCATTTTTCAGACTCCACGAGACCATGTCACAGGCTGAAGCTGTGCTCCATATTTTATCCCCCCCCTAATCTATTTCAAAAGACTTAAATGGGCTTGTATATCTCCTTTGAATATATATATATATATATATATATATATATATAGAGAGAGAGAGAGAGAGAGAGAATAGACATATATCTTTAATAGGTATAATTCTTATTCTCTATCTTATGTAGCAGCAGTTTTCCCCATTCATTTTTTGACCAATTTAATAGGAAATTCTAGTAGATAAGTGTTACCCAAGAATGGAGGGCCATTCTTCCTGTGTAACTTTATCTACAAGAAAGACCTGCCCATTTCTGGGCAGGGTCTTTGATAGGTAACAAAAAGGTTTGGCCTCAGGGGCTGAGTGGGATTTGCATGGATGGAGGATGGAGAAATAGCAGGAGGAGGGATGGCTGAAAGACAATTTAGAATGCAGGGCTGAATAAAGATCCAGTATAAATGGTTACGGTAGGCCAAACATGTTGGCTAGGGCCTGAATAAAGAAGATATACCCTGAAGCCTGCCTGTGACTTTTCTACCCGCTGCTATTCTGTACTTGTGGACCCACTGGCTGGAGGGGGTTGCAGAAACACTTGTCCTGGGCTGGAGGAGAAAGGCCCCTCCATCACCATCCATCTCCATCCACCACCATCCAAGCCCATCCAAAGAGCTTTAATGCAACAGATAAGTTTCTCTTGAGTTCCGAGTTCATGTTAGAACCAGATTATAAGGATTTCTTAACTTGTTATTTTTACTCCCATTAGCACCATTAGTACCATGTGTCATTGTTCCTTTTTGCATAGGTACATTAAAATGGGGAAGTCTTACATGTATAAACAAGTTCTTATCAAATAGGAATAAGAGCACATAAATTTTCTCCCCCTCCTGTCAGAACTCATAAATTTTATATTTCAATGGGGCCTCACAATGTGAACAGTTGTCATAGTGACTCGACTTCAGAAGATAGGACATTGGCCATTCAGCCATGAACATTATATTCCATCAATGAAACCAGCACCAGGAATCGAACTTCTACCAGGGAAGGCCCTAATGCTGACTTGGCAAAGACTTACTTCAGAGTAGGTTCATATGACACCCTGACAACTTGGTAAAGCAACAAACTTCTTTCAGGATGCTTCTTTGTTTGTAATTTCAAGTTTTGATCTTGGTGCTTTCAGCATACTATATCTGTAGTTTTTCATCATTGTAACTAAGGTATGTTTTGTGGTGTCTTTCTGTAGGTCTCTTTTCGATGATACTCTTGGGCAGCAGGATGTAGTTGCATATACTTTTCACCTTTGGGAACTTCTCAGCAGTGATGTTCTTGACATCTTCTCTATTAGGTTCTTATGTTGTTGTTACTTTATTTATCCCAAAATTGTACTGTTGTCTGTTTTTCTCATTTTGAGGATTTTTCCCATCTTTTTTTAATTTATATTATTTTATAACCTTTTTAAATTTAATTTTATTTATTTTAAATTTGATTTTATTGAAACAATTGTGATCTACAGAGCTCTTCATAGTTTAGTTTCAGATATACAATTTCAGAAACCTTACCACTACCATTGTCAAACTCTCTCCACCAATAAACCCAGAGTGCATACTGTACCACCAACCTTTGGCCCCTGGCATGTCAATGTAACAGGACCCTTTAAGTTTATATTTTTAAAGTTTAGCTCCATTGATTCTATTATCACTGTCTTTGGTTTGGATATTTAGTTCTTTTCTTATTTATTTCCCTGCAATTTATCTGAGACCACTGATCTGATAAAAAAAAAATAAGGTGGCCCTTTACCACTTCTATTCAAATAGTATTGGAAATAATTGCAACATAAATTAGGCAAGGAAACAATATCAAGAGCATCCAGATAGGAAATAAAGAAGTCAGGTTCTCACTGTTCACTGTTTGTGGATGACATGATACTATATGTAGAAAATCCTAACAACTAACAAAAATCTTCTAGAAACAAATGATTTATATAGTAAAATGGCTGGCTACAAATTAATATGCAAAAATCCATGGCTTTTCTATAAACAATAATGAAAAAAGGCAATAAAAAAGAATAATTCCATTCAAAATTGTGCCTCAGAAAATAGAGTATTTCAGAGACAATTTAGCTAAAGAGGTGAACAATGGCCTATATAAAGAAAACTACAAAACGCTGCTACATGCTCATGGGTTGGGAGGAATAACACTGTTAGAATGAAGATACTTCCCAAAGCTTTGTATTTCTTTCTAAAGCATTAGTACAGGTATTTATGACTTCATTAATACAGGTATTATGGCTTCATTAATAAAAATGGTCAAAAAAACCATTGAAATTTATATGACCAACGAATATCCACAAATACAAAAAGCATACTTTGGGGAAAAGAAGATGGGAAGCATCACTTTACCCAACTATAAACTGTACTATAAATCAATCATCATTTTAACAGCAGGATACAGACCTTCAGATCAATGACATAGACCTGAAAATGCTGAAATTGGCTTCCAAGCAAAAAATCAATTAATCTTTGACGAAGGGGCAAGAAACACAAAGTGGGGCAAGGAAAGCCTCTTCAGCAAGTAGTGATCGGAAAACTGCATGCACAAATGTTCAGATTTCTCTTTAACACCATGCACAAAAGTCAAATCTAAGTGGATAAAAGACCTGGACATCAGACCTAAAATCATAAGATACAGAGAAGAAAATGTAGACAAGTACTCTATGACAATGAGGCTAAAGTCACCGTCAAGGATGAAGCAACAATATCCAAGCAAATGGAAGCATGATAAACAAATGGGACTACAGTAACTAAGAAGTTTCTACATCAAATGAAAAGGTGACCAATATTCAAAGGCTATTCATGTAACGGTATAAAACTATTTATCCAATACAAATCTGATAAATGATTACTATCTAGATATGCAAGGCACTGGTAGAACTTGGCAAGAAAAATATCCAACCCCATCCACAAAGGGAGAGAAGTGAACAGTCATTTCCTCCAAGAAAAAATTCAGATAACAAAAAGGCACATTAAAAAAATGCTCCACATCACTAACCATCAGGGATATGCAAATCAAAACATCAGTGAGGTATCATCTCACAACACAGAAACTGGTATAGGCAGGAGATGGGGGAGGAGGTAAATGTGGGGCATTGGTGGAGTTTTGAAAAGTTGCACTGTTGAAAGGGAATGTGCCTTTTATGGCTGAATCCCAATTAAAACATATTTGTAACGATGGTGCTTAAAGAAGTTATTTAAAAACTTAGGTATGAATAAACCACCCTTAATAAATATTAATTTATTAAATAATGAAGTATTATTATTAAATAATAAAATAATAAATACTTATTTATTATTTATAAAAATACACTTTAATAAACACAAAACCAAATGCTACTCTGGTAGTAATAGCAAATGACTTAATTTCTGTAACTAACTAACCATATATTTTCCATTTCATGAATTATCTCAATGTCTAATTGTTAATAAGTTTAAAGTAAAAGTTAAAAAATAAAAACTGGTTGTGGGAAAGTTAGTGAAGGGAGTTGTGCATTTTATAGCTGAAACCCTTCTATTAACATGTTTGTAACCATAGTGCTTAAAGAAATTATTATTAAAATAATATATAAATAAAATAAAAATTAATTTTAAAAATAAAGTAATGTGCCCAAGACAAAAGTATAAAAATTCTACAGTTAAGTAAAAGGTTTGAGTGATGTGAATGCTGAGGTGGGAAGGATTCTCACACAAAATGCTCAAAGATACCTCCTGAAAATTTTCATCAACCTGGCCTGTGATACTAGTTTTTGATCATGAAGTACAATTTGAACTCTGAAGAGTTGATTATCTCAGTCATACAAGTGGTTCCTGGGAACTTCACCTCACTATGTTTGGAGGACCAAGCAATGCCAGGGATCATTTAACTGGAGTCAACTATATGCCTAGACACCTGTCCTCTCCTGTACCATGTTTGCTTTTTACTTAAAGAGAGCTATGAGTCAATAAGATAGCATGATAAACTGAAAATTGATATCAGATACTAGAGAAAAAGTACAGCAAGGAGGATACTTGTATACTGCTGACCCAGGTTTGATCCCCAACAACACAAATGGTCACCCTAATCCTCCAGGAGTGATTTCTGAACACAAAGCCTGTAATAAACCCTGACCAAAAAACAAACCAAAATACACGATTCCCAGAAGCATTCCCAGAGTAGCAGCAATCCATCCAAGGCACATAAATATCTAGGCTGAGAATGAACATCCAGGAGATTTTACCCTAGCAGTGAGTACAGAGAGGGAGTTTTGGAATCCTGGGAGGTGACACAAAAAGCAACTCTGAGAGCACCAGGAAGGACAATATGACTCAGAGAAAGGAAGTTGTGAGTAGGAAAGAATGATATTTTACCAATTAAATCTCTTCAGAAGTATAATGGGTATCTATATCTAAGACAAGCTCTTTTCTTCATAAACTAAGGCAAACAGAGATTGAATACCACTCTCTGAAGAAAGGAGAAATGGGTTTGGGGGAAGATTTCAACTCTAGCGATGGTTTTCAAATTTTGCTAACACAAGCACAGAGAATTTGTAAACTAATTTGTATTTCTGTTTAGAGCCAAGGAAATATTCATGCAACTGACCCAAAACACACTCCAAGAACCCCTGGAATAAAGCAATTCACACACACACACACACACACACACACACACACACACACACACATGCACATACATTCAATTAATATTAACCTCTTTCTTTTAAGCTTTTTTGATTCAGTAGAAGGTACTTTTGTCAAACTTATTTAATCATTAGCACTTCTAAACCATGAAATATTAATAACAGTAAGATTTTCTGAACTTTTGTTTCTGAAAATGGTAATTAAATTTCCTATGAAGGCTCATACTTTTTCCTAACTTTAGATTCAGAAAACACTGATTATTTTAGAGGTTCATTAAGTAACTAATTTTTATGCCACCACTTGCATCTTTCTTTTCTATTTATTTTCATGCCAAATTCTTGAAGCATGTTAACAGTTCACAAACCTTCAAGACAAACTAAAGGTTATCTTCATTATCATCTTTTTATTTTTGATAAAATAAGCAATCTGTTACAGTTCACAACTTAGTTTTAACAATATCCACATAGATTTATTATAATATATTTCTTACATGACTTTTTTTTACAATCAGGCATTATAATTTAAGTAAGTTTGTGTCAAATGTTAGTCTAGTTTGCAAGGAGGATTTCACTCTTAAGTTCCTGTGTATTCTCAGATGAATTTAGCTTACCTTAGTTTTTTTACATTAATGGAGAAAAATAAAAACTATGGATAATATAAAATGTTTGCAAAGGAAGTAACTAATTTTATCACCTGAGTCCATGAACAAGAAAACAACAAACATCTTAGACTGAACATAACATGTTATGTTAGTGCAACCACCTACCATCAATCATAGGTTGCCTTATTCTTTTACCCAATATTGGGTTAAAAAAACTATCCACTATAGCTTCTCCTCATTATTTTTGGAAAAGTTTATTAATACAGGTAGAGATGAAATGAGCATATATTTTAAAGAGACTGTACTTACAAATAACCTTCATCTTTTAATTTTACTATGTAAGAATGTTACATAGTTAACTGGATTTTGAGGTAAATGAAATACAACTATTGCTAAATAGAAGCATAGACATTTTCAACTCCTAAAAGAAATATTTGTAAAGTAAGTCATGGAGGCACAAAGACTGTGGAGAAAGAAGATTAATCCATGATAACACATTTTTTTAAAGTTGGATCTCTTGACAATTAGATAGTAATTCTAATCCTTATCCAGGAATTCTTATCCCGGTTTAACATTGTATTCAATCTCTGTTATATTTTGTTCAGATGACAACACTTAGGACACTTATGGAATAGCAGGACTGGTTGTTTTATTGTGAAATTTATCAAGGGGTTTTACAAGGCTGCAACTCAGATTGAGAAAAGCAAAAAGGCAAATGATTTCACACATAAATCAGAGGAAAGCTCTCTGATGAGAAAATTCTCTCTTCCTCTGTCATAATGACCCTCCAGGTACTAAACTTCAGGCATGAGATAACAACTTAACTATTAGGAAGAAAGGGGCACCCCTGGAACAAAACATATTTTGCACTTAGGGCTATTCCAGATAAAAGCTTACATTTTTCTCTTTCTCTCTCTCTCTCACATTTCTTTGAAACCGAGGACTTAACATGATTTAGGCTTGTGAAGAGTCATCGTTAACATGCACTCTTATTCTTATTCGGCCACTACATGGACCTTTACTCCACCAGCTCTCTAAACACAGATAATTACCATGGCAACCACAGTATTTCAGGACTCTCATGCATACACTTGTACCTTTTTTAAAGAAACACAGAACACAACAATGTAGAATTAAAACAGTAAATCATTTAAATGTTTTTTATTTGTTGTTACATACTTGTCAGACTTTAGAGAAGCGCTGGACATTGTCATCCACTATCAATTGTACTTGGAACAAGTAGATGTTTGGCAAGGCCCTTTGACATCTTGCCAGAAGAATAGGGTCTTGTTTGTAACAGCATGTAAGGAATGACTGATGGATTTCCAGATTGTTTGAGATTGTAAGACTTTCAAAGCAAAAAATGTTACTAAGAACACAAAGTACTGATTAGTATAGATTTTTACATGGTATGTTCACTGGGGCAACTATCTTTTGTTAAATTGCAGTTATAATCACCCCCGTGTTGGTAAAAGATTATATAAACATGGTTTTGGGGGGTAGCATTTAATCTTAGCAGTGGTTGTATTAGGAAATGTGTGCCACAATTTGTTGTCTCTTCAAAAGTCCTTTTTTGTGTGCCTATGTAAACAGCTTTTATAAATCTACAAACACTTGCATGGTCAACAGAATAAAACCCAGATACTGCTTTCATTAAAAGCTACCTCCAAGCATTTTTTAACTAACTATAACATCTGGGATATTAGAAACTGAGCAAAGCCAAAAGATCCACAGTCTGAAGGTAAGTAATTACAAATGCTTTTAGCAAGTCATCTGACCTCAGCTTTGAATGTTGAACAAGCTTCTGTTGATGAATGAAAAGAAGTATCTTTCTGTAATTCTCATGTGATGAGAACTTGGCTTTTCTAGCTAATGGAACATATTCTGATTTTTCTATCATTAACTGTTCTGTCTCTGGAATACAAATGTTTTGTTGAGAAATAATAAAGGATTCTTTTCTGTTTGATTGCTTTCTTTTAAATTAAATATAGTAATAAATTTAAAAGCCAAAATAACTGCTGAGCATTTCATATTAATGGAGCAGTGAAGATGAACTTGGGTAGCTCATGATAAATGTTTTTCTATGCTTGGATTGGAATAGCTCCAAATCCTTAAACTCCCACACCAATTTGGAAAGGTCTACCTGAAGTTTTTATATCCTTAGCCTGTAGTTTTTTTTTTATTTGCAAGATAGAGTCTCAGAGTTTCAAGGACAACCATGCAGAAGTAAGTAATAATCTAGTGGATTTATTACTTTCTCTCCAAATCTACCATGAGAGTTTTTCTCTAATTTAATTATAATTTGAGTCTAAATTTTAAGAGATAACAAATAAATCAATTGACAGTCCCTTTTTATTAACATAGGGATTAAGAACAGATGTAATATGATTTTGACACTTCTATTCTGTCCTGTGGAAAAGATGGTGTATGAAATATTGCTGTATTTTAGCATCTCTCTGTATCTCTGACCAGTCAAGTAAATGTTTTCCTCTTTTTTGAGCACAGGGTTGTGTTACACTGGTAAATGTAAACAAGTTCACTTCAGGTACATAATTTTGTTTGATCTTCACTGAATATACTTTTCTACTATATAAATAACTTTTCTGTTCAGTTATAAAGATTATATCTTGAGAAATTGCTGTAAAAGAAAATTTTATTTAATCCAGAAACATTAACTACATATCAGCCATTATACTTAGATCTTAAAATGTCCTCAAGATAAAAACCTTCAGCTTGTCAACTTAGAACATCATAGGTTGTATAGATAAAGGTTTGACATTGTAAAGAAGGTGACTAACCAAAGAAATCATATTTAGTTTAGATTTAGTAATTAATCCTACACTTGTAGAAGAAATAGTGTGTTCATATTGGTTTTTAATATTATGCCCCTTAGAGATGGTGAAAGAAAATGAGAAATTCTAGTTTGACAAAAGTAAGTCATGATATAAAAAATTTTAATTTACCTCAAAAGTAGCAGTGGGGCCAGAGTGATAGCACTGTAGTAGGGAATTTACTTTGCATGCAATTGACCCAGGACAGACCCAGGTTCAATCCCCGGCATCCCATATGGTCCTGCCAGGAGTGGTTTCCTTTTTTTTATTTTATTTTAATAATAGTGGTTAACATATCATTCACAGTAATGTTCCAGGTACATGTAAACATTGAATCAGGGGAATTCCCATCACCGAGTTGTCCTCCCTCCACCTCCATTTCCCCTATCCTCCACCCTCTCCCCAGGGGCTTCTAGATTTGAGTGATCCCCTCTGTGTCCAGTTTATTACTTAGTGATCTTATAGCTGTTTGGTCTTGGTGCCTCCATATTTCTCCCTCTAATTGGGAAGCGGGACTAGATAGTTCGAGTTATGTGGTTTTGTTTGGGGATGAGTAAGGTAATAGGATGGGGAAAAAATTATCTATGCCAACAATGGGCAGAGTCCTTCTAGAGGCTCTCATCCTCGGTTTGAGAGACAAAAGGGAAAAAAGAAGGTGGATCACCACAACATTTCACATAGACGTATCAAATAAGATATCCATTGAGCAGTGCAGCAATATAGATATGCACCACATAGTTGCCATGGTCTTGAGATAAAAAATATGACAGAGCGCAAAAAGGAAGAAGAGAAAAGAAGATAAAAAAGTAAAATATATGAATAAAAAAGTGAACAACTAGTTATATATCTACACTAAGATAAGGAAGTCGACTAAAACTAGATAAGAGAAGAGAAATATAAAGTAGTAATAAGAGAAATAAAAAAAAGATTATTTTGTGCTTCTTGTTTCTTTTTCTTTTTGTGTGTGTGTTTTTTTGGGGTACCACCTGGCAGTGCTCAGGGAGTCACTCCTGAACCATGCTCAGAAATCGCTCCTGGCATGCCAGGTGACCAAATGGAACGCCGGTATTCAAAACTATAAACTTCTGCGTGAAAGGCATACACCTTACCTCCATACTATCTCACCGTCCCTCCCCCTTTTTTTTCCTTCTGCATAGGCACAGTAAAAATTGGGGTTATTTGAGAAGGGAATCCCCTTTGCCTAGGAGAACAGGGTTTCTCCCTCCTTAGAATATTGTCATGGGGTCATGGGGTTATCTATAGACTCCTTTCAAGTTCAGTTACTCTCTCCTTGGTTTTTTCGTGTTGTATGGAAGATTTCTGGTCTGATCTGGGTGTTAAATCAGACCTTTATATCTAGAGATCTCAGACTCTGCACAGGTCAGGGAGTAGAGCTTATGATGAAGTCTTCTTAATTTCAAGAGTTCTGTTTCCTCAGTGTCCTTTTAATCTGTCTTCTGCGGTTGGTGGTATTGGGCCTTGCATTGAACCTTGGGTGGAGCCTGGGATATCGTCTTTTGTTATGTTTCCTGAAGGCCCATTCAGTTGCAATTGCCTCAGTTAGGTCTCTGGAATTAGAGATCATGGTTGTTGCACAGGTCGTAGGACAAACCCTAGTCTAGGGTTTTCTTGCTGGTCCCAGGTTACATACTGCCCAGCCGTGGTTCTATTAGCCAATCTTCTGTAGATGGCGTTCTTGGCTTTTGCACAGCCCAAAGTGTGGCCAGTCTTATCGTTATTTGGTGAGGTAGGATACCCTGATCTTATGTCCATTTGTTCCAACTTTCCTCGTTGTCAGAATATCATAGTGGAGCTGTCACATGTTGGTGTTTGAGCAGTATTCAGGATGCCCCGGGTGGGATTTGGTTCCTGTATCTGTTGTGTAGAACTGTATCATTTCTATGTCTGGGATTCAGGGTTCAAGGTTGAACAGTCGGTGTCTGATCTCCTGGGGTCTAAGATAGGTCCACATGATATATTTCCAAGGTGGGAAATTCCCCTGTATTGTAAATAAGTATGAGTTCTTATCCCTAGTAGATAAGAGCTTGGTTATATATGTGTGATCTCCCCCCTTTTTTTTAGTGTACCTTTGCAGGGAGGAATGGTGCTTCATTATATTGCTGGTGTATTTGGGGGAGGAAAAAGAGGATCAGGGAAACAAGTCACACACCCAAAAAAGATAAGAATATAGATAAAAATATATTTGCTAACATGTGGATAAAGAAAAATGATTTAAAAACTGAAGTAAAAAATAAATTAAGAACTGGAATAAGAAATAAAGAGGTAGTATTATACCAGTCCTATACTTATGATGGAAATATAGGCTTCCTCATTGTCTTTTGAGATTCTCTTGTGGGGTATGAGTTCCCAGACGCCTTTTCATCGCATACCCTGCCCTTTTTGAGACTGGTAAAAGATTTGTGGCAGGGGGAGTCTTGGGTAGAGTTCTTGCATTGGGAGACCTTTTAGGGCTAAGTCCAGTATCCAGCAATAGTCCACGTTAGGAAGGGTTGGTAGGGAGGGCCACACGGCTTGAGTCAGCGGGGTGTTGGTTGTCATTTCCAGCTGGGGACGAGGTGCAGGTTTGAGTGGGTGTCCCTTCGCTTGGGTGCTGGGTACTGGTTCGTTCAGGTAGGAGGTCAGTCTTGATGCCTAGAAGATTAAGAGCTAGGGGTGAGGAATTTTAATAAGAAGGAAAATTTGGATGGGATTGAGGGGTGAATGGATAGTCGGATTCCTAGAAGGTGGGAAGAAGGAGGTATATGGAAGGGGCAGAAAAGAAGAAAAGAGAAAATAAGATTAACTAGGAAAAGAGAAAGAAAAAAAGAAAAAAAGGGTCCGGAGAGATAGCCCAGTGGCGTTTGCCTTGCAATCATCCAATCCAGGACCAAAGATCGTTGGTTCGAATCCTGGTGTCCCACATGGTCCCCTGTGCCTGCCAGGAGCCATCTTTGAGCAGACAGCCAGGAGTAACCCCTGAGCACCACCGGGTGTGGTCCAAAAACAAAAAAGAGAAAAAAGAAGAGAGAGAAGTTGAGAGGATAGGAGAGAAGAGCGTGGCATGTTATTTTGCTTGAATATGTTCGATGAGTAGGCCCCGTAGTATAAGTATGTAGGTTACAGTTGCTGCTATGGTGGTCTGACTGGTCATATGCTTCAAGTTCTAAAAGAGGGTATAACCTAGAGAAGAAGGGTATGCTAAAGTATTTTATCAAAACGATTTCATATCATAACCTGGGTATGGTATCTCATGTAACTTAGCTCCGAGGTGTCATTTTAGGTTGTCCACCCTTTATATCCAACAAAGCCTGTGGACTAAAAAGCTGAGAGGTTATTTAGATATAGTAAGCTTAAAGTATTAACACCTATTATTTTGAAGTGCTTCCCTTGGGTTCAGTCATTTCCCATGGTATTCTTTATCTGTAATCTTGTATAGTATCCCTAAGAGATTATTAGGGGCCTTTGCAGTAACCCACTGATTACTTATCTGTTCTCTCTATGCTGTTGTTTCTGCTGTTGCTGTTATCTTTTTTGCTTGTTTGTTTGTTTGTTTTTCATGCCACACCCACTTGATGCTCAAGGGTTACTCCTGGTTAAACGCTCAGAAATCACCCATAGCTTGGGGGGACCATAAGGGGTGCTGGGGGATCGAACTGTGGTTCTTCCTTGGCTAGTGCCTGCAAAGAAAGCACCTTACCTTTAGCAACAGTTCACCGGACTCCGTTGCTGATTTCTTTAAATTATAATGTGCGGTCGTGAGTATGTGTTGTTCCTCTTTGATGTGTTTAGAACACTACTGCCCAGAATTCGTGTAATGTTATATGTTTGGAGTTTCTACCCTGTTTACTCCTGCTGTTCTATCTTTGAATATTAGTTGTATATATGGTGTAGCTTCTAGGTGTTTCAGAATAGTGCTATCATTCTGTGTTTATCTTTCATCTTCTGGCTTACTTGGTTTAACATAAAATGTTCTAGATCCATCCATGTTGCTGCAAAGTCTGTGATTGTACCATTTCTGACTGCCATGTAGTATTCCATTGTGTATAGATACCACATCTTAATGATCCACTCATCTGTTGTTGGGCATCGAGGTTGGTTCCAAACTTGGCTACTATGCTGAGTGCTGCGATAAATATTAGGGTGCATACATATTTTAGGATGAATGCCCTTCCGTCTTGGGGGTAGATCCTAGGAGAGCAATTGCTGGGGTCAAATGGCAGCTCAATTCTGAGTTCCTTAAGCACTCTCCAGACTGTTTTCCATAGGGGTTGGACTAGGGGACATTCCCACCAACAGTGGATGAGAGTGCCTTTCATACCGCATCCCAGCCAACATAGATTGTTCCCATTATTTTTCATGTGAGCCATCCTCACTGGTGTGAGGTGGTCCCTCATTGTTGTCTTGATTTGGATTTCCCTAACGATGAGTGAAGATGAGCATGTTTTCATGTGTTTGTTGGCCATCTTTCAATCTTCTTTGGAGAAGTGTCTATTCATTTCATCTCCCCATTTTTTATGGTTTTATTTGGTTTTGTGGTGCTCATCTTTCTCAGTGCTTTGTATATTCTGGATATCAGCCCTTTATCTGATATGATGGGTGGAAAGATTTTTTTCCATTCAGTTAACTGTCTTCTTCTGTTAAGTATGGTTTCTTTTGCCATGCAGAAGCTTTTTAGTTTGGTGTAGTCCCATTTGTTTATGTTTGATGCTAAAGTTCTTGACATTGGCAATCTATCATCAAATACTTTCTGATATATAGGTCTTGGAGTGTTCTGCCTATTTTTTCTCAATAAACTTTATAGATTTGGGTCTGATTTCAAGGTCATTAATCCATTTTGAGTTGACTTTTGTATATGGGGTGAAGTATGGGTCAATTTTTTATTTCTTACAGGTGGTTCTCCAGTTGTACCAACACCATTTGTTGAAGAGACTTTCTTTGTCCAATTTCAAGTTCTTGGATGTTTTGTCAAATATTAGTTGATTGTATACCTGGGGATTTATGACTGGAAATTCTGTTCTAACCCACTGGTCTGAGGCTCTGTCCTGGTACCAGTACCATGCTATGCTGTTTCGGTCACTATGGCTTTATAGTATAGCTTCAGGTTAGGTAGCAAGATGCCACCTAGGTTCTTGTTTTTTAGTATGTGTTTGACTATCCTGGGTCTTTTGTTGTTCCAGATAAATTTTATGATTGATTGTTCTAACTCTTTAAAGAATGATGTCTGAATTTGGATGGGGATTGAATTAAATCTATATAGGAGTTTGGGTAGTATAGTCATTTTTACTCTGTTAATTCTACATACCCATGAGCATGGGCTGTTCTTCCATTTCCTTAGGTCTTTTTCCATTTCTTTCTGAAGTGTTTTGAAGTTTCCCTGGTATAAGTCTTTCACTTCCCTTGTAAGGTTGATTCCTAGGTACGTAATGTTTTTTGTTACTATTTTAAATGGAGTTGAATTCTTAATCTCTCTCCTCTACTTCATTATATGTATAGAGAAATGCTACTGTCTTTTGTGTATTGACTTTGTAGTCAGCCACTTTGCTATATTGGTTAATTGTTTCCAAGAGTCTTTAGGGTTTTCAATGTATATCATCATATCATCAGCAAAAAGGGATAATTTGAGTTCCTCTTTCCCAATTTGGATTCCTTTAATTCCCTTCTCTTGTCGGATTGCTATTGCTCGGACTTCTAAGGTTATATTGAATAAGAGTGGAGAGAGTGGACAACCTTGTCTAGTTCCTGACCTTAGTGGAAATGCTTTCAATTTTTCACCATTGAGGATAATGTTGGCTGTGGGCTTTTCATAGATAGCTGTCACTATCTTGAGGAAGGTTCCTTCCAACCCTATTTTGCTGAGTGTTTTCAACATGAATGGGTGTTGGATTTTGTCAAACGCCTTCTCTGCTTCAATTGATATGATCACGTGGGTTTTGTTTTTCTTGCTATTGATGTGGTGTATGATGTTGATTGATTTATATATGTTGAACCAGCCTTGCATCCCTGGGATAAAACCCACTTGGTCATGGTGCATGATCTTTCTGATGCAGTGTTGGATTCGGTTTGCTAAAATTTTGTTGAGAAGTTTTGCGTCTATGTTCATTAGTGAGATTGGTCTGTAGTATATGCCTTTTAATGGGAGAGTTTAGACCATTAACATTTAGGGAAATTATTGACAGAGAGGGCATTGTGTAGTTGCGTTGTGTAGGGTTGTTGTTGTTCTTACAACTGGGTATTTGGATTGTGTAATTCATCTTGGAGTATGTTATTTAAGATCGGATTTGTTTGCGCAAATATTACAAGATCGTTTTTATTTGAGAATGTTTTTAGTTTTCCTTCCCATATGAATGAGAGTTTTGCTGGATATTGGACCCTAGGTTGGAGTTCTTTTTTATTCAGTCATTTGAATATGTCATTCCACTGTCTTCTTGCTTGAATTGTTTTAAATGGGAGATCTGGTTTGATTCTTATGTCCCTTCCTTTGTACTTGAGGTTTTTTTTTTCTCCCTTATTGCTTTAAAGAGTTCATCCTTCTCTTTGTTTTTTTGCCATTTGGATTACTATATGTCTTGGTGTTGTTTTATTAGGGTCTATTTTATTGGGAACTCTTTTCACTTCCTGGAATTGCACCTCAGCTTCTTTCCAGAGGGTTAGAAAGTTTTCTGCTATTATTTTCCTGACCACTGGTTCTTCCCCTTTCCCTGTTTCCTCCCCTTCTGGTATACCTACAATTCTTAGACTATTTCTTTTATCTTTGTTCATTAAGTACTGGACTTTCTCTTCCAGTACTCTGCCTTTTATTTCCTTGTTGGCTTTCTGGTCATTTTTAGATTGCAGTTTTTCTTCGAGTTGCTCTATGCACTTCTTCAACTGTGAGATTCTACTTGTGTGGCTTTGTACATTATTTATTATTTTTTTACATTCCCTTTGTATGGAATCTCTCATATTCTGTAGCATTTCTTCTCTAAGTTGGTTGATTTTTTTCATCTATGGTTTTCTGGTACTCATTGGCTAGTGCTTCTTTCATTTCATCATGGTTTGCATTTGTTTTCTCATGACTGTTTTTAAATCTTCATCTCTTGGATCTGTTCATTTTGGTGGACTTAGAAACTTGTTTGGGTTTCTTTCTATATCTGCAGATATTAGGGTCTTCCTTGGTTTAACCATATTTCTTTGCAAATCTTATTATAGCTCACTTCTGTCACCTGTCTAATTTGATATAGGTGTTTCTGGCTTGTTTGGTGGTTTGCTTCCAATTTTATGGGCTATGTATTATCAAAGATTTGGGTGCTGTTTCTGAGCTGATTTGGTCTATATGCTGGTAAGCTATCTTTAGCGTTCGCGTGGTTCGCGGGTTCAGCGTGGGTGGGCGGGCTTCCCTACCTGTCCTGGGGTAAGGCGATGAGACAGGGGCTTGCTGGGTCCGATGGCCAGCTCAGCGTGGGTGGGCAGGCTTCCCTACCTGTCCTGGGGCAGGGTGACGAGCCCTTTTTTTTTTAATAATTTTTATTGTGACCAAAGTGAATTACAAATCTTTCACACTTAAGGTACATAGAAACAATGAATCAGAGACATTCCCATCACCAGAGTTGTCCTCCCTCTACCTCTGTTCCCATCATGCATCCAATATCTCTCTCATTTGTCCCCCAGACTGCTAGAGTAACTTCTCCCCTCTGTGTATTGATTGTTGTAGATTGAGTATCAATTCTGTTGTCACTGACTTTGGGTTTGGTATTTAAGTCTGATCATTTTTTATTTCCACTCAATGTTCATATAATGGTTTGGTTCTGGTATCATCCATTTTTCTTCCCTCAGTTCATGAGACAGACAAAATGATTCAAGTTGTGTGGTTCTGTTGGAAAAAGAAGACAAAAAACTAGAAGTTTACCTAGAGATTAAAAATACCAATTTATAAGAAGAAAGGGAAAAAGAAGAAAAACAGCAAAAATACAACAAACGAAACAATTTTTCAAAAAAAAGAAAAACCTGTAACTACAAAAAAATAAAAAGCACCCAGCAACAATCAAAAAATTACCAAATAATAACCACAAGAAAAAAAGAAGAGGAAGGAAAAAGGAAAACAATAAAAAGAAAGAAAAAGAAAATAAAACAAAGGAAGGAGGGCTGATGTGGCAAAGAAATTCAGGGTTTCATGGAGCCTGTAATCATTCCCATAACAGTATACTTCAAGGGCAGAGAAATCCTGTATCTCTTATGTCAAGGGAATTCCCTTTCTAATTTCCCCAATATTTACTGTTCCTATGCAAGATAAAAAAGAGAGAGAGAAGCACAAATTAGCTTTTCTTTTGGTTTTGTTATTGTTGTTTGTTGCTTTTTTTCATGGGTTTTCTATTTTGTGTGCTTTGTTTTGTTTTTTTATTTCAGGACTGTGGTTATTGTGTGGTTGGTGTCTTTATTGTTGTGGTGCTTTTTTATTTTTTGTTCGATATTTTTAAATTTTTTTAGTATTATTATGCTTCTTCCTTTTTCCCTTTCTTCTCTTAAATTGATATATATATAGCATCTACATGGACTCCTCTCATTTTTTGCTTGTTTGATTTTTGCACCATTTTATTTTTTTCTTTCCTTCATACAGAACCACATAATTTGAACCATCTTGTTCCACCTCACAGATTGAGGGGGAAATAATAGTGGGTACCAAGACCAGACAGTTGTATGAACATTAAGTAGAAATAAAAAAAAATGATCAGACTTAAACACCAAATCCAAAGCCAATGACAACAGAATCAACACCCAATCTACAACATGCTAGACACCGAAGGGACCACTTATACAAGCAACCTGGAGGGTAAAGGAGGGGGATATGGGATGCATGCTTGGAACAGGTGTGGAGGAGGACAGCATTGGTTGTGGAAATGCCCCTGATTCAATATCACTATATACCTAAAAAATTGCTGTGAAAGACTTGTAATCCACTGTGGTCAAAATCAAAATTAAAAAGGGAAAAAATAAAAGAAAATGTTAAAAAAATAAAAGAAATTCAGGGTTTCCCTGCCCTTAAAGCATACTGCCACGGGAACAACTACAGGCTCTATACACATTTATTTTTTATACCCCAAGGTCTTTTTATGGTGCCAGGAAACTTTCTGCTCAATGTGGATGATAAAATCAGTCCTCTGTACCTAGAATCTTGGTATTTGCACAAAGTCTAGGATATAGTCTTTCTTTCTGGTTCTAGAAGTTCTGTTCCATGATTGTTGTTGTAATCAGTCTTCTTTAATTAGTGATCTTGGTTTTTGCTCAGATCCTAAGCCAAAGCCTAGGATAGAGTCTTTCATTAAGATTCCAGAAGTTCTGCTCAGTGGCAGTTGTCAAAGTCAGACCTCTGGAAATAAAGATCTTGACTTTTGTACAAATCCTAGGCCTAATCCTAGGCTAGAATCTTTCTTATTGGTCCCTAAATAAATTCTGCTCTGTTGTAGTTGTCAGTCTTCTTTAGTTAGGAATCTTGGTTTTTGCATAGATCAAAGGCTGACATGTCTTCTGATTTCATCTTACTGTTAGGTTATGAGATAGAGCAACCTGCTCTTAGATCAAGTTATTGCAGTTTCTTTGTTGTCTGGATATAACATCAAAACTGGTACAAGTTGGTGCCAGAGTGGCATTAGGAATTTTTCTGGGGGAGTTGGGTTCCTAGTATTGTTTCAGGGAGCTGTATCAGTTCTACATCTGGAAGCTGGGGCTTGGGGTTGGAGGATCACAGTCCAATCTTATGGAGTATAAGTTGGGTCACATGACATGCGTTCAGGTGGGAGGTACCCCTGTATTATAAAATGTATCGGTTCTTAACTCTAGTAAATATGATCTCGTTTCTGTGCATGAGATTGCCCCATTTTTAGTGTGCCTATACAAAGGAAAATGGTGCTATATTATATTGCTGGTACATTTGGGGGTAAGAATGACAGGCTACACAATCTCTGTGCCTTGGTTTTGGCCTGCGCTTTTATCCCAGGAATGATTCCTGAGTGCAGAGCAAGGAGTAACCTTTGAGTAATGCCAGGTGAGGTCCAAAAAAAAAAAAAAAAAA
>PVKC010002846.1:0-41384 GCA_004027635.1 Crocidura indochinensis
CTTTTTTTTTCTTTTTTTTTTTTTTTTTTTTTTTTTTTTTTGGTTTTTGGGTCACACCCGGCAGTGCTCAGGGGTTACTCCTGACTCCATGCTCAGAAATTGCTCCTGGTAGGCACGGGGGACCATATGGGGCACCGGGATTCAAACCGATGACCTTTTGCATGAAAGGCAAACGCCTTACCTCCATGCTATCTCCCGGGCCCTGAAAACCTTTTCTATAGTGGAAAGAGGCTGTGTGGATGCTCAACAATTTATGAGGAACATAGTTGATATCAAAGACATGCTTGTTTCTTTTTTGCTAAACAAGCAGGATAAATCGTGGGTTGTTACAACTATTATTACCATACTTGGGTTTTTAAGTGTAGTTTTTGTTTCATGGGAACTCGTTCAAAAATTAATATCACTGGGAAGAGAAGCAATAGCACAGCAGTAGGGAGTTTGCCTTGCACGTAGCTAACCCAGGATAGACTCTTGTTCAATTCCTGGCATTCAATATGGTTTCCTGAGCCTGCCAGGAGGGATTTTTGAATGCAGAGCTAGGAGTAACCCCTGAGTGCTGCTGGGTGTGAGCCCCAAAGAAACAACTCCAACAGCAGAAAATTAGTATCATCATTAAAATTCACTAGATAATAATTTTCATCTTCAATTGTCTGATTAAAATGATAACTGGTTACTTTGTTATATTTGAGTCTTTTTCAAGGGGATCCACCTTAGTGATCAAGGCTCACTATTGTCTGTGCGCTCAAGAGCCACGTCCAGTTATTTCAGTGGGTACCTGGAATTGAATGCAGGTCAGCCACATATAAGACAAGTGTCTTACACATAATGTCAATTTTCTGGCTCCTATTTGAGTTTTCTTGATCAATTATATAGAAACTAGAGAAGTTGGATCATAGTTTTATTTTTCATGGGGAGAAGAATAAAATAGTGGGATTACTTGGAGTAGGAAGTCAATAGTTTAAATTTACTCAGAGTAGGAAGTCAATAGTTTATATTAATATTTAGTAATATTAATTACTATTGTAATTAATAGTCAATCAATTAGTAGTCAATTAAGAGTTGTTAATAGTTATTAGTTTGCATTTTTTCTGAATACTGTGTGTATTATATTTTTTGATGGTCCATACTTTTTAGTTGTACTTGCCATGGGACTAACTAAATCCCTCCAAAGGTTCCCATTACTAAATTATAGAAGTTGCCAAATTAATGATTCCTGTAAGGGAAAGTTATCTACTTCTAGCTTAGGAAATCAAGAGGAACTATAAAGAGAAAGCAAATATTGGTAAGAGTAGATCATAAAGACTTACATAAAAGACTATCGATTTTGCTCTAAACTGTGATGAAAGTGTCTTTCTTTAATAGAAATATTTAGAATAACTCATTGCACATACAATTCATTGCCAATAAAAGACATTCTCTCACATTTTTATTAGAAACAAAATACATAATTTAATTTATTATGTGTAGCAGAGGTCATTTAATTTCAAAAATGTAGTCAGGCCTTGATTTTAGATGACAATGTGTCTTAGTCATGAATTTTGAATTATAAGGCTAGAAGCTTCTTGAAACATCTTTATTGACTCAGTTTTATTAGATACAAATTGGGATGATTTATTCTATACAGATAGATAAACCAATAATGAAGTAAAAATATCATACCATATCGATTAAATATTTCTACATTTTGAGATAGTTTGAAGAAAGAAGATAATAAAAGTTTCTAATTATAATGGTTAATTTATGCTTCTATTACTTGTTTATTTTTGTATCAATCAAATAAGATCCTAGAGCATTTATTATTATATGAATTAATGGTTGTTTGACATGTGTATGTAATGCACCTCACCCCCTTCTATTGGTTGTTGTTGATGTCCAATATATTTAGTTTTTTTGCCTCCTAATTTTAGAACCTTCCTTTATTCTGTAGTCCAGATAAGTCAGGAACCAGAAAATTAAAGATACTTCTACTGATTTCCTTTGCATTTTCCAGAATGTTCTTGCCCTTGAGCAGGATTTGGTAGTAGCTTGCAATATTCAGTCACCTAGCAGTTGTCTAATCTGGATGACTATGCCCTGCAGGTTAATACAGAAGGAGATGGAGCAGGTTGTCAATTATTTCTGCACTCAGGGCTATAGAATAACAATATGTTTGAGTGAGGCAGAGGTTATATATCAGCTGCAACCCCACAGGCAATCTGAATCTTCTATTAATGGTGAGAAACTAAGAATTTCAACAATGCTGGCTTTCCTTGGTAGTGAGCTCATCGTGATGCAAACTTGGACCAGGATATAACAGTTCTTGTTGAGATAATGTCAGTGCCTAAGATAGAAGATGAACAGGCAAGGTATAGCAGGTACATATCATCAAATTACAGTTCAAACTCCAAGGCCTATATATTGTCAATCCTTTATGCCTTTTAGACCTGCATCTTATTGATAGTACATGCAGCATGAGAGTTTCTGCTAGTGCTGTCTTCTCTAGAATAAAAATGTAGCTTATAGTTGCTTTATTAGGATTCCAGATCTATTTATATGACCTAGTATAGATTCAGTCCAGTGAATATGGACTTTGAGTTATTAATATATCCAATCATAAGTAGTAAGGCCAAGTTTTTGCATAGTTTTTCAAGTGTATGGTAGGCATATTTATTAAGTTTCAGACTAACATGCTAGAGACATCAACCATAAATCTGAAAAAAATAGAATAAAACTTGTTCATGGCAGAAAATAAAGATTTACCCTACAGTAATCTACTTATTGTGCTCTTTTACCTTGAACTTTATTGTAAGATATTTGAACATGTGACTATGGACACCGAAAAGAATCAGGAAATACAAACCACAAACTAGAAACATATGAATATTTGTAAAGTGGTTGTTTAGCTCCAGGTTTTGAGAATCAAAGAATAGTTGGTAGAGATTCTATTTTTTTGTTTGTTTGTTTTTTTGGGCCACACCCGGTGACTCTCAGGGGTTACTCCTGGCTATTCACTCAAAAGTCGCTCCTGGCAGGCACGGGGACAATATAGGGAACTGGGGGATTGAACCGCGGTCCGTCCTAGGTTAGCGCAGGTAAGGGCAGGCACCTTAACTCCAGCGCCACCGCCCGGCCCCCCAATGGTAGAGATTCTGATAGTAAGATAAAGGCTTGAGAACAAGAACACTGTATATAAGGTAAGCTCAGTCTTAGCTCAATTAGGAAGGAAGAGAATTCAGCCATTCTCTGACTTTTTTCTACTTTGGACTTTGGCAGTTTTGAGATGGGTCTATCAACTTTATACATTCTACCAATTCAAATACTTACATTTTCCAGAAACTCTATCTCAGACATTTTCCAGATATAAAATTTGATCAAATACTAGGTTATCCTGTGCTCCATTCAGACTGAGATATAAATAAGCCATCATAGAGTGTAGCTGAGCATATTCTACTAGATTTTAGTGTTCTTTACTATTCACCAAACTAAATTAGTAATGGGGGTGGATTAGTACTCTGCTGCTCAATTTTAGGTATCAATTTGGCTATTTTTCTATCTGTATTTACTTAATCTATCATCAGCCAAGATACTCCTGTGAGATTTTGTAAATGTGATCAGCTGACTTCAAATTAATAAAATTGTCATAATGTCAGTATACCTTACTTTCTCAGTGATTAGTGCAAGGCAAATGCCCCATCACTTGTGCCACCGCTTTGGTCCCATTTTTATTATTTTTTAATTTTTATATAAAAAGTTTTTATCCACCCCACATTAAATTTATTTATGTTAAACATAAATAAGAGTTTCCCACAATAAAATTATTTCTGGCATTCAGTGTTCCAAGACCAATCCCACATCATCCAGTGTAACATTCTATGTACCTTTGGCCCCAGTTTCCAAGCTCCCTGAAGCCTGCTTGAAGGTACAAATAATTGACTCATTCTAAAAAATGATAATGTAATCACTGAAAAAATTATTAAAAGAAAAAAACTGTAGAAGGTAAAGCGTTGATATTTCTTAGAGGAATTTTGCTGTTGCATTTCTATAAATATGGTCCTAAAAGCACAATTTCTTTCAGATAGAACTCCTTGATTATGAACAAATACTGAATTCTGGAAATTAAATTCAATTCAGCTATTAGAAAGTAGCATAAATGAGACTATGCTAATGTGTTGGTGGCCTAAACACAAACCTAGCCATTACCAGGGAAATGTTTATATTTCAGTGCCTCTGAGGGGTACTGTTGTTCCCTCATGGCTGGTGAACCACATTTACTGACTAGAAAGTCAGTGCATCCAATAATGCCTGCATTTTCAACTCACTTCTTCCTGTGTTTCTTTCTTATTTTCTCATTTTTGCTAATTTAACTTACATGCTGCAGCAAGAGACGCACAATTTTGATAAAAATGACTTTAAGTAACTTACTATAGTATTTATATATCTTTGTCAGGTCTTGAAAGTAAGTTTTAGTTCAGATGATTAATTATGTCAGAGAACCCTATAAAATACCTTAGAAGGACTGAAGTAGCCAAAATAATTTTGCAGAAACATACAGTCTTAAATTCAATGCAACAATAGTCAGTATTGCAGTGTCAGTTCGCCGAGCACCACATGTGTGACCCCATGGTATGCTGTCTTTTTAAAGAGCAGACTCTATTTTGCTAGCCCCAGTCTTTTTCTCCATCTGCCTGCTGACCCATGTGGCTGATTTAACATCCACCTCAGTGGAAGCCTCATACCTGCCTGCCCAGCAGAAAGCAACACAATGACAGCAGTTTCTGTGGGACTGCAGCGGAGGGTACGGTAAACCCTGGATGCCCTGTCTTTTTCTGGACAGCTAAAATGAAGATAGAGGACAGCTCCAAGAAAAGTCATGCCCTGGATTTTCCATTGTTGCACAGTGATTTGGAGAGTGGGTGAATAAATGGGCAATCTATTTCAGGGCAGTTTCCCTTCTGGAAGAAGGGGCAATTTGTTTTAGGGTCACATGCTGGGTAACTATCTGCATAAGAAACCCAAATAGTTTTCCAGCACAAGCAATTCGCCACGGAATCTTGTGTCCACTTTCTTAGGAAGGTGAGTTTGTAATGAACCGGAATCTGTCAACACACTGATCAAGATTGTGTTCACTTCAGTAATCACAGAAAGTGTGTTCTGGATGGTAATTACTTCCTTTGAGAGCATACAAGTTTAGGTGCAGCTAATTTTGATCTGAATTTCGACCCCATTTTCTGGCGTATTCAACTAGTGCAATTTCTTCAAATGATCATTTCGATAGTTATGTTAAGAGATCTGTTTGACCTACTTACTGAATGATCAATTTAAGCTTGGGAAGAAAATAACTTAAAAAATAAAAAGGAATAGAGTGCTTGGCTTTACTCCCTGATTCTCACTCTCAAAATAGCATTTTTTTTTGTGATAACTAGAGGGGAGAAGTAAACCTCCTCACTAAAAAATAAATCATCTGTTGATAATGTACTCAAAGTAGATAGACTCTAATTATGAGTATAAAAGAGCAAAACATAATGATTTGTGGGAGGATCACTGATAAAGATTGTATTGAACAGATTTTGAAAATATTTTATACCCATATAATTTTTCATACATTAAAAAGACTAAGTTGGGTTACAGCTAGCTCATCTTTCCCAAATCATAGATGAGGTTGCTAACTTTTCAGGTTTTAAGTTTGCTAGAAACCCAGAATCATTTTAACAGCGTCACGTGTAGCAAAAACAGAGTTTGTCTTAAACCTCTGTGATCTGAAACCACCGCATCTTACATAGCTTTAAATTTTTACACAATAGCGCTTGTGGCAAGATGAAAGCTGTGTTCTGTGACAGTCTGTGGAATTGTGTCTCCAGTGCTCTGCCCCTAACAATTCATTTCTGTGACTTCTCTGTCTCTGTGGATAATTCAGGACATCTGCTTGATGGAACACCTTGGGAGGCACAGCCTCAGGTTAACTGATCAAAAAATGCTTACTGAGTCTGGCTAGACTATCAATTAACTTGCAAAATGTTCATCTATCAAAGCAGAAATGGCCATCATGACAAAGAAGACAATGCACCCACGTATCCTGTCCCATAAAGTTTATTCATTTACTGATAATCTGAAGACCATTCCTAATAAAATGGAACTGGTGAAAGGCAATCAAGGACACCTCATTATTTGGGAGAGAATTCAAACTTTAAGGCGGCTGACTACTCTGTTCAATACTAGCAATCTCTTTAATCATGGCTAGGTCGATAGTGAAATATTTACCGTGGATGCTTGCAGAATGATTTGAAGCCAACCCTTTGGAGAGCATTGATAATCTCAGAGTAATCTGAGACATCCTTATGTGAGGTGTCAATGCTCTGCGCTGAACAATGGCTGAGATACACATCTCTGGACCATAAATAATAATCAAAGTTATTTTAAGTGATTTTGCAGCCCAAACATAAAATTACTTCTGACTGAAAAACAGGACAGGGCAGCATTCAGTGGGGGAGAAGATAAATATGAGATGCTAAAATATCAGCAATAAAGATCGGAACATAGTAAAATCCCAATTACATCAAACGGAAAGGAATGTGATTTTTTTTTCTGGTGGGTAATATGTAGGTTTTGTATAATTATGTGCTATAACTTTGCTCCTTTTTGTTGTCTATACATCTTTCTCCACTTTATATTATTAGCTCTTCTTTACTTCTTCTAGGGTAGAAATCACAGAATTTTCTATATTTAATTCATTGTAGACTGTAAATCTATTAAATAATTAGCATTTTAGAAACAGTTTGCTAAAAGAAAGTGGTGCATCATTTTGACTGAAACGCTATTTAAATTATTGATGTATATCTCCCCCAAATAATCTTAATAGCCTATTATAAAGCTTATTTGAACAAAAATACAAAACAGTCACTCACAGAGATTGTCTGACAGTACTTCACAGACAATTGCACAAATGATCCAAAAGCAACCGTGACATAAGCTTCATTTCATTTATAATGTGACATAGATGATACGGCCCACTGCTTATAGAACCATATCTCAATTATTTTAAATAGAAAACTTTAACAGATACACTCATTTAGAGCCCAACTTTAATCAATTGCAATGAGGCCAAGGCAATGCCACTTATTTTAAAGATGCAAAACCATCCGTCCAATAATTATGGGACTTCAAAAAACAATATATAAGTGAGGACACTATAATTCCAAAATGTTAAAGTTACCTCTGCAGAATCTTGTAGCAGAAAATCAAGATATGAAGCATAAAATGATAAAGAAAAAGGTTTAGTGGGCTGGGATCTGCCACTACAATGGGTCAAATAAAAGGGACTTACTTGCAAATTTACAAATTTTATCTTTGAATCTAATAATTCTGAACTATAATACATTTTTTTACAGAAAGAATTTATTTTATATGTTCCCAATCAGTAAGATTAAGTTTTTATAAGTGGTAGCACTTCAAGATATGAAAGCATATCTCAGAATTTGAAGAAATGACTGTGTCTCTGAGTTAATTTAAAAAGGAAAAGGCATAAGTGTTAAATCAAAGTATTCACATAAATCTATGGTAACTTTATCAGTCAAGAACATATTTTAGGAAATATAGAACAAAAAAGAAATATAGAGAAGGTGAGGGCAGAGAAAAGGGAGAGAAAGGGGGAAAGGAAAAATAGAGTAGAAAAGAGGGTAGAAAAGAGTCAGAGCAAAGCAGAGAGACTGAGTATCATAAAGCAAGAGGAGAAATTCACGATCAAGTGTGGATTTAGGGGTCAGAGAAATAGCATGGAGGTAAGGTGTTTGCCTTGTATGCAGAAGGTCGGTGGTTTAAATCCCCATGTCCCATATGGTCCCTGAGCCTGCCAGGAGCAATTTCTGAACGTAGAGCCAGGAGTAACCCCTGAGCAATGCCGGGTGTGACTCAAAAGCCAAACAAACAAACAAGCAAACAAACAAAAACCCCAAAACTTATGGATTTAGAAGCATCTGGAATAGAGTGCACTTTATCTATCTATCTATCTATCTATCTATCTATCTATCTATCTATCTATCTATCTATCTATCTATCTATCTGTCTGTCTGTCTGTCTGTCTGTCTGTCTGTCTGTCTGTCTGTCTGTCTATCTATCTATCTATCTATCTATCTATCTATCTGTCTGTCTGTCATCATAATCTATCTATTATTTGACTATCTATCATCTATCAATCAACTGCTTATCTGTTCTTCATATGTGAACATATTGATCTCTTCTTTACCACAAGTACCTGTCTATTTTCTAATTGTCATTAGTATCTGTTATTTTTATACTTAAAAGTATTGTATTGAATTAATAATATTTTAACAAAGAATCAACTATTTGATATTTTTGCTTCTCAGTGTAGGATAATGCTATTATTATTTGTTATTTAAATTTTGATTTAGATTTTATTTCTTTTTAGGCTACATCTGGTAGTATTCAAGGTTCACTCCTGATTCTGCTCACCAGAATAATCCTGACAGTGGTTGAATGATGACCTGAGATAGTGCCATGCCTGCTGACCTTGGACTATATTTAAACCATATTGTTGAATCTAATTGAAAAAAACAGTCTTACGATCCTCCTTTTCTCTTTTTGTTAAAATTATAATTTTATGGGGCAAAATAGGTATGATTTTTAATTAACTGCTTGTTCTATGTGTTATAAAAATTTGGGGGTAAATTAATTGCAGTGTATAAAGTCTTTAAAAATTTTGTATTCAAAGAAGCATTTCCTGTCTTAACTTATCATTTTGGCACTTTCCTATAAAAGAATGAAAAATTATAATGTTTAGTATTGGATAATTATCTGGCCTAGGTTTTACAGTGATTTCTCTGATGTATAAATTATTTCGCATATTAAATTTTGTCTTAGTTTTGACTACAAGTCATTATTTTATTATGTATTTTAATAGTTTAATTATTGTCTAACTTTTGACATCATTAAAACTAATGTTAAAGAATTTTGTCCCAACATGCTACCTCTATAAAAATATGGATGGAACCATTTACGGTTTAGAGTTATATGACTCAATTAAGTTCCTCTATTGGGGCTGGAATGGTGTTGCAAGCGGTAGGGTGTCTGCCTTTTATGGTTCAATCCTCTGGCATCCCATACGGTCCTCTAAACCAGGAGTGATTTCTGAGCACATAGCCAGGAGTAACCCCTGAGTGTCACCGGGTTGGCCCCCAAACAAAGTTTCAATATTGAAGTTTAGAAAATAAAGAGAATAAAATGACAAAACTACTTAGTATTTGATTGCTAGTCCTTTAAACATAAATTATCAACCAATTGAATTCCTAACAGAGTTTAGATTTAATTCTAAGTTAAACTTATGGAGTTTCTCTGTGAACTGACTTCAGAAGTATCTGGGAACCAAGGAAGGTATGGAAAGGCTGAGAGACTGAGGTAGAAGTTCTTTTTATATTTTTTTAAGAGTAAAGGAAAATGGCATTTCCACAGTAATTATAACCTTCATTCTGTGAAATAATGTTTTGGTAGTTTGCTTTGTGAAATTTTTTCTAAGTGAGCACTTTTCTTAGTGAGAAAATATGGAGTTCATATATTGTTCTTATGTCAACAATAAATCACAAATTCAATCTTTTACATTAAATCTCTATTTAGATGGTAACTACTATAAAATACATTTGAGCTAGAAGGAGAGTTTGAATAATAAAAGAAAAACTCAAGGAATAAATTTTAACTTATTTTTAAAACAATCATCTACATACACATCAGTCATCTTTCTCCTCTTTAGAAAACTGCTGTATTTGTCCTTCTTCCTGTAGTGCTTTCTCCAGAGATCCATATAAAATTTTATTTGCATGCAAAGCTCACAGTGAATTTTAATTAATAAAACCATACAGAGATTTTATGTTTGCAGGTGTAAAATGCTGTTCTGGAAATCCCTTTGGCACCAAAATGTGGAACCCAGGGAAGTTAAAATATTAACATCAGTCTTCATCAAGCCTTCCTGAGAATATAAGTGACTTTTAGGGGTTAAAATCAATCAGAGAAATTTTAAATACTGTCTACCCAAAAACAAACATAAATTGAATTTTAACTGTCCTTTGTACATTCTTCTTGAGAGGACGTACCTTGCCCCCCCAATCCCTTTTACAACACAGGGGCTGTAGGCAGAGACAGTGGTTGAAATTTGAAATGGAATTTTTTGCATTGAAAGAGATGTCTGTTGATTGAATTAAAATTTGGAGTTTCTTATTCCCTAATTTTGGCTTCAAAGATATGTAAAAAAGGAAGTAGGTATCTTGTAACTTAAAAAAATAACTCAGCTATAAATTATGAACTAAGGGAATAAAAAGGTTTATTGTTCATTTTACAGAAGAATAATACAGTAGCATCAACATTTCTGACAGTTTCCAGAAATTAGCACTTTTACAATGATCCCAAGGATCATGATGCTTATTGATTCTTACTTTGACAACATTTGAAATTTCATCTTGAAACAAAATAATATCTAAATCTTTTTACGTTTCTTTAAAATATCGTTTAAAATAAACTTGTTTACTTTTGTTTCCAAAATTTTTGATAAGAATAAATTATATCTGTAATGTCACAGAGTCACAAATATTTACTTAGAATTCCACTGATTATCTTTCTCTTAAGAGTTTTTATGATAAAAATTATTTTTAAAGTTTTCAGATCTAGTTCCACCCAATAATTTGAAAACATTTTTGCTTATTTATGTAACTACCTAATATTATTTTTAAAACAATAAAAAATCTTATATCATTAGAAGGAAATATCATTTTATTATAATCCAGAAGATACACACATGCTATTTTCAGTACATATTCGTGTTCTTGCTTTGGTTTTCCATCAAAGTCATGTACAAAAATTCAATACTCTCTTTTCAAATAAAGAACATTCCCTTATGTCTTAAAGAAAGTTGTTCTAGGCCACCTCAAATTTAAAGCAGAAAGTTCCAACAGCACTCAACAAATAAGAAACATACAGTTACCTAAAATTTATCTCTTGGGTATTGTTCAAGAAACTTTGGGAACATGGGAAATAGGGCATTTCAAGAGTAAAAGAAACACACTTCAAAGGAAGAAGTATTGAATTTCTTTCTGAATGTTTTAATGTCTTGTCTCTGTTGAACTATGCAGTTGGGATTTCAATAACCTGTATCATCTTTTGATAGTGGATCTTGGCTACATAGTATTCAAATGAAAAAAAAAACAGGAATGTGGGATATTCGATTCAATTCTAAAATAGCATGATGATGCGAAAAGTAAAATATATATATATGTATATATATAATATATTATATATATTGATGGAATAAAATCTTGTCTGAACATGATGTTCCTGGTAAAAACACATCAGGTAGAAATTACGTTCAAGGACAATTTATTCATTTTTGTCCTGTAATTAATTTTGTTGGGCCAATAATTTCAACTCAGATTTATAATTTAAATTCAAGAATTCTATTATATTTGAAATCAATTAAATTATTGATAATAAAACTGATTTTCAGATGCTAGACTTTTATAAGACAAGACTCCTTGAACTTAAAGAGTTCAGAACTAGGAAGATTTAAATTCTAGTTCATCACAGATATTATAGAAATTTACTTAAGATAATTTACTGTCCAAATGCATTACATGCACCACTGATTGGCAGGAAAAGTATGTTTGAAATTATTACTATTGAGAAAGTAATTCTGCCACTGTATACTTCTGACATTAAGAATGTGTTGGTTTTAGAGTTCAAATAAAAGGGAGTCCATGGTTGAATTATGGGGCTGCAGGTATTTTAAAGTTTCATCTAAAATCTTTGGGACCGGAATGGTGGTACAAGTGGTAGGGCGTTTGCCTTGCATATGCTAACCAAGGACAAACTAGGGTTTGATCCTCAGAGTCCCCAAGCCATGTGAGGGGGGGGCGATGATTTCATAACCAGAAGTAACGTCTGAGCGTCACTGAGCGTCACAGCAAAAAAAACCAAAAAACAAAACAAAAAAAAAAAACTTTGTATCTAAGTGCCAAATTATAACTAGTGATAGGCCTACAATGGGCAATATTCAATATTTCAATATGAAACAACGCAAATATTAATAAATTAGAAAATTTGTGTGGGTAAACTAGCCCATATGAAATTGGAACTATGACTAATTATAGTGAAAGACTAAATGCTTTGAGATCTCAGGAATTATAACAGACTCATAAATATAATATGAATTGGATGCAATGGGCGCATTAGACACCATGATACATCAAATATCAAGCAAGTTAAGCTAGTGGATTGAAGTTGGAATATAAAGCATATTATTATCTAAATCAAGAACATGAAGAAAGACTCCTGGGATTTTCTTAAAAGAAAATTAGAATAAGAGGAGAAAGTAAATTTTTTTCTTTTTCTTTTTTTTCTTTCTTTATTTTTGAGGGGTGCACACCTGGTGATGGTCAGGGGTTACTCCTGGCTCTATACTCAGAAATCACTCCTGGCTTGGAGGACCATATGGGACGCTGGGGATTGAGCCAAGTTGCGTCCTGGGTCAGCCACGTGCAAGGCAAACGCCCTACCACTGTGCTATTTCTCCTGCCCTGAGAAAGAGAATCTTGATTTAACTTAGTAGAAATAGTACATTAAAAACATATGTTATAAAATTATTTATTTTATAAGAATTATTTTTCTTGCCTCAAAATTAAAAAAAAAAGCTTAGCTATTTTTTCAATTTAGACCATTGAAATTGTCTTTGGGTATATTCAATATTATTATTTATTTATTTTCTTATGTCAGATATTTTAGATTTCTTCTACTATGATCAATCTATGACAAATACCTTGTATATTTTAATGTTTATCAATTTTATCTTGTAATTATAAATTTTAGAAGTGCAATGCATTAATCAAAATATAATTATTTTACAGGTCTTAATATAAATTTTACATTTCATTTTAGAATGACTATACCAACATTTTCAAAGTAGGAGAGTCTAATTTTCTTTATCTTATATTAAACAGAACACAGTAAAGTTAAAAATATTCACTTCATTTGAAACTTCAAGTTATTGCAGTTTTAAATTATTTCCTCAATTAATAAATGATTTAGAAACTGAGAATATTTTGTAGATTTTATAATGTTTTGTGTTTCTTGAAATTAAAATATTTCATCGGGGATCATATTTACCTGTTTCAGACACTGATGTGGGTGTATTTGTATATGCACATGGTATCTCTTAAAGTTTGCTTATATAGAGCTTGTTCATCAATAGAGGAAAACTGGGAACATTGAGGAAAGTTGACACTAATGGTGGTATCTGTGCTACAACATTTTATGTCTAAAATTCAACTATGAATAACTTTTTAGATCACTGCTTTAATGAAGTAAAACCAAAAAAATTGTTTCAGCCTTTATTTCCATGTAACCTTGATTAAAGAACAGAAGAAAGATTTTTTTTAATTTATTTATTTAAAAAAAGGTGTCATATAGTTGACATCACTGATCATAAGAAGGGAGATTTTTTTGACATTTGGAATTGCCACACTAAACTTTAGGTTGTCTGAAAAAAGACACAAGCGATATGTATGCTTCTCTGAATAGGATCTTAATTGCTGTTTTAAAGAATTATTATTTTCATTTTAGTTGTAGCAGAATAAAATGTGAGTACTATGCCCCTCTAAATTTTCCAGTTAATAATAGAGAAATTTTACAACTTAGCTCAAACTGTGTTTAGACAGCTGTTCAAAAAATGTATGTTCTGGCTTTTCTTTTGGACTATGCAGTCAGTATGAAGACTGGAGTCATAGTAAAATGGATAAGGTATCTGCATGGCTTGTGGCTGAAAAGGGTTCAATATATGGCATCCATGAGTTCTTGTTAGGAATGATCCCTGAGTACAGAGCCAGGAGTATGCCCTGGGCATATAAGATGTGAACCAAGACGAGGTGTTAATTTTTATAACTGAAACCCAACTACAAACTGTCCGTAATCGTGGTGCTCAAATAAAGATATTGATTAAAAAATAGAATAAGAAAATAAATAGGGACTGGAGTGGTGGCACAGTGGTATGGCATTTGTCTTGACCTAAGAAGGACTGTGGTTCAGTCCCCTGCATCCCATACGGTCCCCCAAACCAGGATTGATTTCTGAGCGCATAGCCAGGAGTAACCCCTGAGCATCACTGGGTGTGGCCCCAAAACAAAACCAACAAAAATAAAGAAAAGAAAAACGGAAACAAAGTATAACATTTTTTATTTATTTCAAAGCTTAGAAAAATATTATCTACATCATCAAATATAATGTTGTTATGCATAATATCATTGATAAAAATTATGTGCCATTTTCAAAGTTTAAATTTAATTGACTACAAGTGATCATATATCTTTTTTCTTTCATACTTGTTAAACTATTTGACAAATCGCTTAAATGTAAGTAGTTACTGACAAATTAGTAGCTTGAAAAACAAATATTTACAAACTCAGTTTCTGTGTAAAGAATGTAGTGGTAGCTTAATTGTACTGTTCTATGTTATAGTCTCTCCAGAAATTTTATTCAAGGCCAATCTTCATGCTATATTCAATAGGAGGTTTTGATTGGACTTAGAGAATCTACTGCCAAAAAGACTTGCTCACGTGAATTTTGGCAGAAAGTGTTAGTTCCTTGAGTGCTTTTAGCCAATACATTTAGGTCCTTTTTGTTTACTTCTCCATACACAGTTTTTAGTTTCCACAAAGCATTGAAATATTGGCTGATTCCAGACCAGGCATTCAGGATAGTAGGACAGAAATCACAATGTCTTTTATGAACTGGCTTTAGGTGGCACTTTTCACAATTTCTACAATCTTCTAACATATTTCAGAACTACTCACAACAGAACTACGCTCTAGTAAAAGCTTTGAAGTTTCTTATTCCACATGTATCACATTCTTATAGTACTTGGTTCTAAACTCTTACATAGTTTCTTGACTTTATCTTCATTTTTAGTTGTACTCTACTAGTTATTAAATTAAGATAGAAAAAGTGAGTTACATATGAGTACATTATTATCTGGAAATGATATGACTGACTACAGAGATACTAATTATTTTGTAAATAGATTTTTATAAATAATAAAGTATTAAGATCAAATGATAGGCTATAATGTTGATACATTGGTAAACACAATTACAATATTATATTCTATCAACAGCAGCAAAATCAAAACATAGAAAACAAAATAGAAAACAAACAGAAATTAAAAGTTGGGAGCATAGATAAACCAAAAATCACATTTGCATCAAAAATTAAGAAGAAATTTTGTTAATAAAATAAGAATATTTAAAATCAAATAAAACATGAAAGCATATTTGGATACTTAATATGAGTAGTTTAAAATTTAGAGTAGTTTCTTTTATTATAAATAAGTTAAAGTACAAGCCATTAGGGGAGAAAATATAAGCAATGTACCTATGTGAAAAAATTATACAAATAATGTATTAATTGCTTAAAAACAAAATAACAAATGAAAATGATAAACAAAAGAAAGATGTAGGTTGGCCCCCAACAATGATTGCTGCCTCCTGCTTTCAAGAATTTATGGTATTCTTCTACATTAAATATAACATGATCACTGACTTCTAATAAATACATGCTATGAAATCAATAAAATCGCTGCATATAATATATTACACAGATTTTTTTTATTGTTATTAGATATACTCAAAACTCTTCATTCACCCTTGATGAATTAGGCTACCATTGTAAGTACTTAAGTAAATAGCTTCTGGCAACTCTTAGAAGTTAAGCTACTAGAAAATTGAGTAGACTAGTAGGAACTTACAGTAGTTCCCAACTGATACATACCAAAGAATCCAAACTCTGGGGCTGGAAAATAGCACAGAGAGCATTTGCCTTGCATATAGCTGTCCGAAGTGATCCCCAGCATCACTTATTGTCACTGATGGTCCCACAATCCTTCCAGGAATAACCCCATATCACTGCTGTACACCAAAACAAACAAACAGAACAAGAAAAATAAATCCAAACTCTCTGCATGGAGATATGTAGAAATAAGTAAAACCACCAATCAATTGTATAAAATAATTATTTCTCTGTTTTGAGTGTACAGTAAAAATTTCAGCTTGACCTTAACCTTTCTTTCAGTTTTGTAGAACTCAGCCAAGCCCTATTTAGTCTTCATGTTCACACACACACACACACACACACACACACACACACACACAATTAGCAGTTGGATGTTTTTAAATCTGCTATGTATGTGGTAGATTGTTACACTGAAATATCTAACTGTACATTCATTTCACCAAACTTATTTAGCCTAAGGTCAAGACAAATGCAGTGGTGTTATTAGTCATCAAAATTTGCAAATAGATGCCACATTAAAATAAATATCTTTTGAATATTCAGTACCGGTATATTGAAAATGTGAATAATCTGAAAATAGCAAGTATTGCCAGGTGAATAAAGTTGAAAAGATAATTTTCTATGAACATGTAGTTTGAAGTCAGTCACTTTGTAAATAACAAGGAAATTATTTGGGAAGTATTTGTTCCTTGCACTGGGTTTAGAAAGGAATAGACAGGCAATAAAAGTTAATGATTTACAGCTTCATTTTTGTATTGCTGATAATTGTACCATGCATGTTTTGTAATTATGATTTATTACTTCCTTCTATATTTTAAATATTCTTTCACTATTTTGCAAATAATGTACAGTTATATGATTACAAATAATAAAATAAAAATAATTATTTGAAGTCAACTCTATTGGCCTAGGAAATCTTTTTTCTTATCCTTTGAACCTTTAAATAATTTTAAGGCAATAAATGATTTAATTAGATAGTAAATTACAATATAAGTTACTTTAATAAATGTTTTTAGAAGTCCAAGTGATAGCACAGCAGGTAGGACATTTGCCTTAACGTGGCTAACAAGGGATGGGTCCCCAGAACTACATTGAGTTCCTAGACTCTGCCTGGAGTCTCTTAAGAGCATAGAACCAATAGTAACCCATGAATGCCACATGTGTAGCTCCAAAACAAAATACAACAAAACCCCACAAATATATTATTTTAATGAAATATCAAAAAGAGATGTCAGAAATATTTATCTACTGTCACTTATATACTTCCAAATATATGCACTACACATACATACAAATATTCCTAGGTGTTCATAAGGAAATAATTTAGTTCTTCTTATGAGCATTTTAAGTAAGAATTGACCAGTGGACTGGGCAACTGTACTATTTTTAACCTTAAAAATAGAAATAATGTTGAAGTGTCCTTGTATAACTTCAAGATATGCTTGACTTTCAGGTAAAATCAAAGACTTTCTATAGTTTATTCCCATTTTTATATTGAGTGCATTTCAGTCTCAGTAGAACTATGATATACTTTTCTCAGTGGAATAAGAAACAAGTAACATGGATGGCTTAATAGGGAATTTGACTTTGAATTTATTTCCTATTTAAGCTTCAAGAAATTTTCACAAAGAGAGAAATGTTTTGGACTATTTTTAAAAGAACAAACAGAATTCTCCCTGCTCATACACTATCTACAGGCTAAAAAGCACTCTGACAGCTAAAAAAATCCCTTTGAGATGGCAGAATGGAACCCCAAGTACAGTACTTCCCCTAGCATAATGTCATTGAACAGTTCTAAGTCCTTTGTTCTTTCTAAGCCAACTTTGAAAATGGAAAAGTTAAAGATGTGCATATATATAATGGAATTCTTTGTGCCCTCTTTATAAGAACAGGATATTGCATGATTGAAGAAATCCATAAATTGTGCTTTTGCAGGTCTACCCTTTCCTTTGAATTTGACCATGGAACTAGGTTAACTTTTCCCCCTACTGTGTATTTACCAATTTATTATCAATTCTTTGTATATGAATATTTTTCTTTTATTAATGTTTTCATCATGATAAGTTCAACTGCTGAATATCACATATAGGTGACATTATTTTTTAACAAAAACACCAATAAAACCGAAAATGTTTTTTTTCTAAAATACTTTTTATCATGTTTTATTAACAAAAACAATTTGTATTAAATAGTCTTAGGTAGAAAACTGATTAAAATGTCTTATTGATAATTTTATTTTGTATGAATGTGCAGTAAGAAATTCCTCACATAAGTTTATAGAATAATACATATATATTTATCATTCTCAAGTAACATGTTTAACAGTTTCAGTGTCAGTTTCAATAAGGCTCATTTTCAATGTTGTTTTAAGTGACAGCATAACAAAGGTTTCTATCAATTTTAGAATCTGATTACAGATATAATGAACATTTATCTTAAAAAGTTAATAGCTCTTCATATTTCCCCCAATCCTATCTAAATTTTTATTTTGTAAATTGCTTAAAATGTGTAGCTACCAAAACATGGTCCTTATTAGAAAGAATAAGCTAATGGGAATTTATTTTATTTTATTTTAATATCTTAATTTTAAGCACCATAGCACCAATAAAAAACCCATCTTCCAGTCATTTAAAATTCCAACCATAAGCTGGATTTTATACTTAAGTACCTGGAAGATAGAACATCAATAAATAATACTTTAATAGAGAATTGGAATCTATTTTAAAAGTAATTATGTTCTCTATTAGATTGCAATTTTAACTATAGTAATTATACCAAAATTACCCTATATTCTTATTGTGATAAACTCCATTTCTTTTCATTTTTTTTTTATATACTGGAACTGAGATTATAGTACAACAATCAAAACTGGAGTTTTATTTATTGATTTATTTTATTTATTTATTTTTTGTTTTTGTTTTTAGGTCACACCCGGCAGTGCTCAGGGGTTACTCCTGGCTCCATGCTCAGAAATTGCTCCTGGCAGGCACGGGGAACCATATGGGGCACCGGGATTCAAATTGATGACCTTTTGCATGAAAGGCAAACGCCTTACCTCCATGCTATCTCCCGGGCCCCAAAAACTGGAGTTTTAAAGTGAACTATATCTGTGTTGTTTGCAAAATTAGCTTGACAATTTATAGTATTCATTAGAACCTATACAAAAAGTAATGAAATTTGATTATGATCAACAATACATGAATACTTATGTTTTAGACCAAAATGCAGATATTATAATATATAGGGTTGAATTGTTTGTTTCACTCATGACTGTAGCTAATTTTAAACATACTTATTATTTTTGTCATTACATAAATTTAGTTCATAAAGACAATTTGAATTTTACATGGCATGCTATTTAGAATTTAAGTTATTTTGGTAACTAATAGAGATAAGCAAGCTCGCCTGAGTAATAATAGGATTTTCTAGAACAAAATAAATAGCTAATAATAATTATAATAATAAATAAATGATAGTTTTAGGGGCTGGAGAGATAGCACAGCAGTAGGGCATTTGCCTTGCAAGCATCTGACCCAGTACTGACATTGGTTCAATTCCCAGCATCCCACATGTTCCTCATGCCTGCCAGGAGAGATTTCTGAGAGCACAGAGCCAGGAGTAACCTCTGAGTCCCAACAAGTGTGGCCCAAAAACAAACACAAAAAGAAAAACAAAAATATAAGTTATAGATTTAGATTTATATATACTTTATACACAATTTTTTATTTCTAGTCAAGTATTTTATGAACTGAATTTTTCCAACAATCAATTGTACTGCTAATGTTCAAATTTTAGATATATTACTTATGATTAATATTATTTCTTTTAAATTTTTATATCATATCATTCTTTTTAATATTTCTGTACATCATCAGAATATTTCTCTAAAACTGTTAAGTTTTCAATTGTAGTTGAATCTTATCAAATTATATAGTTTAAATCAGGGGTCCTCAAACTTTTTTTTTTTTTTTGGTTTTTGGGGCCACACCCGGTGACGCTCAGGGGTCACTCCTGGCTATTCGTTCAGAAGTCGCTCCTGGCAGGCACGGGGGACCATATGGGGACCGGGGGATTGAACCGTGGTCAGTCCTAGGTTAGCGCAGGCAAGGCAGGCACCTTACCTGCAGCGCCACCGCCTGGCCCCCATCCTCAAACTTTTTAAACAGGGACCCAGTTCACTGTCCTCAGACCATTGGAGGGTCAGACTATAGTAAAAACAAAAATTATGAACAAATTCCTATGCACACTGCATATATCTTATTTTGATGTGAAGAAACAAAATGGGAACAAATACAATATGTGGCCCATGGGCCATAGTTTGAGGACCACTGGTTTAAATGATACAAACTAATGAAAATGTATATCCCATATTACACCCAAAATGTATATTTCCTAATAATATCACAAAAGTATTTAAGGAAACTTTAAGATAATTCTATATACTTGTACATTGCTAGTATTTGAGGCCTACAGAATTAATCACAACTAAATAGAAACATTATTGTGATTATACACACATATATTAGTACAGTGGAAATACTTGCAACTATAATACAACCAACCATTGAATAACATTAAATTACTTTTGATAAGTTATTTAAAAGTTAATTGATTATTTTTGTAACAGTAAAAAGCTGAAACATATGATATATATCCTAAACATCTTTCAAAAGCTTAATGAGGCAATAAGAACTATATAAAGCAGGTAATCACTTGTTAATTGATCTATTATTAAGATTATATTAAGTCTAGATTAATATATCTCATCCCAGATTTCTTTATAATGAATAATGTAGTTGCACACTTTCTATAAAATCTTTAGTCTGTTGCTTAGGTAACCACTTAGGCATTTATTATAATATGGAGAATAATTGACAGTTCATTAGTAAAATAAATACATGATCTTTATGAACTCATACCTAACTGGAGGTATTATCTTGTGAAAATACATCAGAGTCTTCAATAGGCATTTCTCCAAAGTGTTTGATGGGAAGAGTGTCCTGCAAAAAATAAATGCAAAGAAAAATTACCACCCAGTGAGAATTAATTTGCTTTGATTTGCTTTCATTTGAAAACTTCTAGATATATTCAGCAATACTTCTTAGTGAAGCTGTTGTATGTTAGATAGCAGGATAAGTGGAACAATTCACCTTTCAGCATACTCTTCTGGCATTCTTCAAACACTAAAAATCATTAAGATCCATTATATTGCTTTTACTCAAGTCCCACCACACCTCCATATACTTGTCCTAATTATTTCTATAAACAGGCATCCATTTTAAGATATCACAATTAAGTCATATCCATCATATGCCCACCAATGTCATATCTTACTTTCATCATGTAATTTGTCAGGGAATATCTAATTTAAGGTTATTATCAATCTTGCTTTTGAAAATAAAGTGCTCTTTATTATTGCCTCATTCCCTTCATAAGCTTTTAAAAAATATTTCACAATAAATTTAAACTCCATTTAAAACTCTTTTTGAAATAATTTTAAAACTTGAAAGAGTTGTTAGATCTGACCTATATAAACAAGGCATGTGGCCACTGATTCTTAAGAAGTAAGAGCTTATTAATCAAGTAGTAAACCAATGAAGATGAAAGTCTGATTAACTGCTTGATCAGAATTATTAATAAGAATAAAAGCAAGCATACTTACAATATAATTACAGATTATAAATTGTATTCATATGCAATGATAACATGATCAAATAAAATAATCATTTCTGAGTTCAGAGTGACAGTACAGCTAGTAGGGCTCTTGCCTTATACGATACAGATGAGGGTTTGATACCTGGTATTCCAGAAAGTCTCCTTAACTCTCCGGAATAAATTCTGGAACATAAAATTAAAAATAATCTCTTTGCACCATTAGGTGTAGTCCAAAACAAACATATAAAAATTTAGAACTTCCTATATCCTTTTACATTTTGCCAAACCTGACATCGACAAAGGGGACATGCAAGGCAAATAAATGCCTTACCGCTGTCCTATCTCTCTAACCCCATATGAACCTTTTTTGTTTTGTTTTTGGGCCACACTCTGAGGCTCAGAGGTTACTCCTGGCTATACTTTCAGAGAGCCATTTTCATGGGCTTCTATGGGCATCTATCATAACATTTTTTTCCTGGAAAAAAACCTTTTGATTGGTCTTATTTAAAAACTGTATATTTATGTTTATTAGTATTATTTTGAGCTGTTATATCATTTCAAAATCAACAACTACCTATGTCCCATCTAACGTACTTCTGAAAACCTATTGAAGCAGGCAAGGAAGGAAAGCGCCCTGACCCCTCCCCCCCCCAAAGACAAAACGAGACAAGATTTAGAGAAATTACTTTATGATTGAGTCTCACCTGGCCCCACTACAGAAGACTGGGTTCTCTTATTTGAGGAAGCTCTTGCAGGAATGAAGGCCAGGAAAGAAGAAATATTACTCCCAATACTTCCTTCTGGCAACCACCAGAAGGACTCTAGGACTCTAACCTAAGTAGAAAGTAGGTCAACTCAGAGAACAAAGGAATTGCACACTTGTTGCCTGGGTGCTTGGTACCCACGCACCATGTTCACCCACATCTCTGCTCTTGAGGTATGGACTTTCTTACTTTCCTAATTTCATGCTGGGCAGTGTAGCATGAGCTCCCTCCAATTTTGAAGACATCTGTGTCCTCTCTTGAGCATGCTACTCCTCTTTGTTATCCTCTTTCTCTCTTTCATTAGTACTTTCAAATAAAATCCGATTTTACTTCATTGTCCATCTTTAAGGGAAGGTGACAGACACGAAAGACCTGGGTACTGTATAGGACTGACTTTGTTTTCCTTGCCAGAGCAAGACAATTACTTGATCTCCCAACTACTTTACTGGGTGGCAGAGGTGGCAGAGCAAAACCTAGATTCCCTTGTTGGAGTTGCTGGCTTTCTCCTTCTCACTTCACTTAATTCACCCAGGGACCTCCATTGGAATCAATATCAAAGTTTGTTCTTTTGTTTTTGCTTTTGTTTTTTGTTTTGGGGCCACACCCGGTGATGCTCAGGGGTTACTCCTGGCCATTCGCTCAGAAGTCGCTCCTGGCAGGCACGGGGGACCATTTGGGGAACCGGGGGATCTAACCGCTGTGTTCATTTTTGTTAAATGCTATTTAACTTTTCTTAATTCTTTTTTTCCCCTTATGCTGAGTGATTAGGATTTATTGGTGTATTACAGCTTATTTGTGATGCCTATTTTATTGCAATGTAATTTTCTAAATGCTTTCAAGTATTAAAAGTGCTTTGGAACATTATGGTAATCGACTTTGAATTTCAAAGGAAATTCATAGAGTTATTACTTTAGGCTTTTTTCATGTATAATGTCTGCTTAAGACTTTCATAACTTAATGAATTAGAAGATTTGATATTAATAATCATCAGTATTAAAAAAAAGGGGCCAGGGTGATAGCACAGTGGATAGGGCTTTTGCCTTGCATGTGGCAGTCCTGGGACTAAACTTGGTTCAATCCTCGAGTCTGACAGGAGTGATTTCTCATCTCAGAGCCAGGAGTAACCCTTGAGTGTTGCTGGGTGTGCCCCCCAAACAAACAAAATTATGAAGGGATTAAACTGATATTACAGTGGATAAGCTGTATACAAGCAAGACTGTCAAACCAGGTTCTACACTTAACACCTCATATGTCTCCCTGTGAACTACCAAAATTATTCTTTAATACAGAGCCAGAAATTAGCCCTGAGCATTTATGTGTGGTCCAAAAATAAACAAAAATAATCTGGATAGTTAGCATAATGTGCATTGAATTATAATGTACTATATCTGGATATTTAAAAGTTTTGAGATTTACTTTCATTCTGGGGCGATCTTCACTGGTTCTGGGGATCATTTTGGTGGTCATACAGCTCTGAGATTAACCCAGATAAAACCCTATTCTCTGTACATGCTAGGCATATAGTCACTTTTTGAATTCATCTGTCTTTAAATTACTCTTTAAACTTTAAAGGTTTCTGTGCCAAGCTGTCTTAAAAATTAAAATCAATATATTTTAATTTAAATAAAAACAGTTTTTGGTATTTGGGCCACACCCAGTGATGCTCAGGGGTTACTCCTTGCTATTCACTCAGAAATCACTCCAGGCTTAGGGAACCATATGGGATGCCAGGTGATTGAACTGCTGTCCATCCCTGGTCAGCTCTGTGCAAGGCAGATGCTTCCTCTCTGGCCCCGAATATCAATGTTTTTAAATAAGATCTTTTTTTTGGGGGGGTCACACCCAGCAGTGCTCAGGGGTTACTCCTGGCTCCATGCTCAGAAATTGCTCCTGACAAGCACGGGGGATCATTTGGGGCACCCGGATTTGAACCGATGACCTTTTGCATGAAAGGCAAACACCTTACCTCCATGCTATCTCCCGGACCCCAAATAAAATCTTTTTACTGATTTTTTTTTCTCTTACTGCCAAAAGACAAAGCACAGAGTAACATCCAAGTAATGCTGGGTATAGTCATTATAAAATTTAAAATAAATTTGAAAATTTTTATTTTAAAAAGGACAAGGAGGGCTAGAGTGGTAACACAACAGTAGGGCGCTTGCCTTGCTCATGGCTGACCCAGCATATACCTAGGTTCAATCCCATGCATCTCATATGGTTCTCCAAGCCAAGAGTGATTTCTGAGTGCATAGCCAGGAGTAACCACTGAGTGTTATTAGATGTGGCCCAAAAACCAAAACCAAACAATGAAAGGACGATGAGCTAGTACAGTCGGTAGGGTGCTTTCTTTGCATAGGGCTAAAACTAATTTTATCTCTGGCTTCACACGTATGTCCAGAGGTGTAAGTCCTGAGTACTGCAAGATGTGGTCCCAACTAAAACAACAAAAATATTATATTGGGGTTATTTATGTATGCACATAATTTTTTTCTTTTGGGTTTTTGGTCCACTCCTGGCTATGCACTCAAAAATCGATTCTGGCTTGGAAGACTATATGGGATGTTGGGGGATTGAACCTAGATCAGTTCTAGGCTAGCAAGGGCAAGGCAGATGCCTTACCGCTTGTGTCACAACTCCAGCCCCGTATGCATATAATTTTAAAATGAGTAGGTTAAAACTGCAGCAATTGATTTAATTTATAAATTTGAAGGTTAAGATTAGGCAAAAAGCACAAAACTATTTTTTTTTATCTAGTCCTTTATTTTGACTATTGAAGTTTGTCTCCATTTATACTTATTTTTTTTTCTTTTCTTTTCTTCCTTTATGTGCTCTTCCACATCTTTATTTCAATACCATGCTTTTATGTGATGTTTAGTTTTTTGCTTGTTTGTTTGTTTTTCCTCTGGATTGCTCACTGGGTATTTTATTTGACACTTCTTTATGTACTGTTGTGGTGTTTCACCCTCTTTTTCCCCTTCGTATCTCAAACCTAGAATGAGAGCTTCTAGAAGAACTCCGCCCATGTTCTGAGTATTTGATCCCCCCCCCCCCCAGTTTATTACTTTTCTCTTCTTCAAACAAAACCACATAACTTGAACTATCTAGTCCTGACTCACAATTAGAGGGAAACATAAGGGAGGTATCAAGTCCAAACAGGGGTAAGACCACTTAGTAGTAAGCTAGGCATTCTAGCAGACCCTGGGTGAGGGAAGAGGATATGGGAGGTAGGACGGGAACAGAGGTGGAGGGAAGACAATTTGGTGATGGGAATTCCCCTGATTTTATGATACTATATACCTAAAATATTATTGTCAATGTTATGTAACCTACTATGATTAAAATAAAATTTATATTAAAATTAAAAATAAAGATTATTTTTGGTATTTTGGTCACACCTGGCCAGCACGGTTCATTCTCTACTCAAGTATGATGCTTTGCATTGTTCAAAGATCATATGAAATGCTAGGAATGTATTATGTAATCTGGGTGTACTACATACAATGCAAATATCCCACCAATAGTACTATCTTTCAGGCTCATTTTCAAAAATATTAACTTTTATATTTAGTTATTAATAATAAGAAAGTCTAGATTGGGCAGTGCTTGGGTCTTATTCTGTACTCTGCTCCCAGTCACTTGCACGAATTCTCTATAGAGTATATGTGGTTTTGAAGATCAAACTTAGGTCATAACAAGTGAGGTGAGTGCTTTGCCATCCATTATTCCCTGCTAAATCCAAAATTTCTGATCATTTCTAGTAGAAACTTATCCTAAATAGCTAGTGCACTAGAGTGATATACTACTGTACTAGCACTATACTTCTGTTCCAATCCCAGGTTTGGAATTTTGAGAGTCCATGATATGAATCAGGTTTGACTTATCAAAGGTGAACTCATACATCTTTCAGGAACTCTATTACCTTGAGTTAATTTTCTTCATTGGCAATGGCTGGAATGACTATATTATCTTCCTATAGAGACATTCATTACTTAGAAAGATATGCTGAGCTTATTTTATATTACTATATGGCATAAATAATCATAATAAAAATAAGATATAGATAACTGTTGATTCTTTAACTTTGATTTTATATAAATCATTTTTTCTCTTTCTATTTGTCTAAAGTCTGAAAGACAGATACATTTTTGGATGAGGACATAGGTTTTGAAATTGTATACTTTCATTAGGGTATGACATATAACCCTTATGTATCTGTTCAAATCCAACAAAGCAGAAGAGAATGACAGGACTATGTTCTAGGAATAAAGAAAGTCAAAAATAAGTAAGTTGGTATTTGAATCTTTTTTCCTGTTAATGATGAGAAAAATTTTTTTTCTTTCAGTTTTTGGGCCACACTCGGTGATGCTCAGCCACACCCAGTGACGCTCAGAGGTTACTCCTGGTTATGTGCTCAGAAATTGGTCCTGGCTTGGGACACCATGTCGAACACCAGAGATCAAACCACAGTCCATCCTAGGCTTTTGTTGGCATTACCCCTTGTGCCACTGCTCTGGCCCAATGATAAGAAAATTCTAAGATGTGGAGAAAGACTATAAAATGTGGGCCTGTCACATTTTGTGACATTTACAAATTACACATTTACACATTGTGCAACTAAACATCAATAAGAACCCAAAGATCACCAAAAAAGAACAGCTTGATTAATTTTCCAAATAGGAAACTTATACTTTGAAGGGTATCACACTGAACTTGGTAGAACTCAATTGCATTCCATACTTTCCAGTTTAAAAATTCCTCACTCCCACCCCAGAGGATTTTCCCCTTGCTGGCCCCCACCTTCTGTGCTTATCTTTTAAAAATCTCTGTTACTTTACATTTTATAGTTCAGCTGTGTCCTTATTTTTCCTAGACTTCACTTTAACAATGTGTTTTACAATTAAAACACAAGAAAGATAGAAAGGAAAAAGAGAGAGAAAGAAAAGAAAAGGAAAGAAGGAAGAATTAAAGTTGTCATAAACTTATTTATTATATTTCATTTATATTAATACTGAAATATTTCTCAAGAAGCCTGTCAAATATATTACGAGAGTTCAGTTTTCTAACTTTATTGGTAAAACTTAATTTTCTTCACCCATGCCTATTTGTGTCCTATTCAGTAACTCCTCTTCTATAAGGTTTTTAGTTTTGTTTTGTTTTGCTTTTAGGGCACTACTGGCTTCACTTAGGGGTTACTCCTGCTCTATGCTCAGAAATCACTCCTGGCATATTTATGGGACCATATGAGATACCAGGAATTGTACACAGGTCAATCTTGGGTCTGCCATATGCAAGACAAACGCCCTACCACTGTGCTATCATTCCACCCCTCTATAAGTATTTTTAATGTTTTATTATGATTAATTTCAATAATTTATTTCTGCACTTTGGGCAAAAGAAAAACTTAAGAATTTCAGAGTTTTCAATGTCACCTTAAAGATGAAAGTCGAAATGAATCTTGTAAGTTCTTCACATTTTACCCTGATGTCTATGTATATTTACTTATATGTACTTGTATACAAATCAAATTTGTATATATATCATTTGTTTATTATTATAAATATATCAAAGTGTTCTCAATAGAGAAGAAATTCATAGTTGAAATAAGTCAAGAGGAGACAAATATTTATTTGGGAGTCTCTGATAATCCAACATTTTATCTGATCAAAGATCACATTTACATCCTGTTGGTTTGAGGCAGGATATACCTAACTCTTTCATGCTCAAAGGAAACAAAAAAATCTCCCTTGAAAGAAGAAAGCTTTGAGAGAAATAACCCTTGACCAACAAAAGTTATTTTAAAGTCTGTTTTTTTTCAGTCTGTTCCTGAATTTGTCACCAGTTTCCATCACTCATTTAATCTGAATTTCAGATTTTCCTTTTATTAATATCCAGTTTTTTATATATCCATTATTACTAATTTTTATTCAGAACTTCTGGTGATCTGATTATTACTTTCAGATGAGTCTTTATCATGTCAAGTTCACATGTTTTTATTTGTTTTGTTTTTTGTTTTGTTTTTTTTTGTTTTTGGGCCACACCCGGTGACGCTCAGGGGTTACTCCTGACTATGAGCTCAGAAGTCGCTCCTGGCTTGGGGGACCATATGGGAAACTGGAGGATCGAACCGCCGTCCGTCCTAGGCTAGTGCAGGCAAGGCAGGCACCTTACCTCCAGCGCCACCGCCAGGACCCCTCAAATTCACATGTTTAATATGACTACCTATACTTATTTTATTGTCAATTTAATTTCATATTTTAATAAATGGAAACATAATAATTTGTGTCAGCTTTACTCACTAAATTAGACTTTAATTGCTATTCTTTATTCAACAATTTAATAAAATATTCTTATCTGATGTTAATCTAACACTTTTTTTTTTAGTTTTCATTCTTCATAGTAAATTTTTATTGTTGATTTTGGGTAAAAACTGTGATGCCTATGATTTGGTACTGGCTTTCTACTACTGGTTCTGCTTGGAAACTGCTGTGAAAACTGTATGGGAGGTTGGGGTAATAAAACTATTTTGACTAGTGCAAAAAATTTGCCCTACCCCTGCAGTATTGCTCTGGCCCCACTTTGTCATAAATATATTTTTCTATTGCTGGTCTGAATAACATCTACTTTGTTATTATGAAAGTATATTCAAAGTATGCCACACAAACTAAATGCTTTGCTTTAAACTTTAAACTTATCTATTCAAATTTCCCATTCCCTTGATAATAATAGCCAATTTTGTTATGAAAATATGAAAAGTCAGGCAAAATGTTTCTAAACTTGCAGAATCCTTTTAGGAGTTCAAAGTTTATTTTATCCAGAACTACTTGAGAACAAATTGCTGACAGTGTTTCTTCTAAAGTATAAACTTCTTAAAAACAAGAACATTTTTCTCCACAGTAATACATTTACCAAGATCAATAAATTATGCTCCAATACATTAATTACTTCATCTGCCCTGATATTCTACTTCCTTTCATAATGGAGAAAACAACACTCATTGGCTTATCTCAGTTAAACATTTTGATATATACAGATCTATTATAAAAATGTAATATAATGTATAGAGTTTTATACAAGAAAAATCTTTCTCTATTAGATGCACATTCAAAGTTTCTTTGGTTTATTAACATATATTCATAAGTTGATGTTACAATAAAAAATTAATTTAAGTACTCAATTTTAATTAAGAATAACAATTTCCTAAGATTGGTTTTCCAAGTTTTTTATGATGTAATGATTCTGTTATTATCTACAAGAATTTACATGATAGTCAAACATTGGAGCTAAATATGTAAACATATATTGAAAACAGTAGTATACATGGTTTGAAGATATATAGACATAAAGTACATGAAGTAGTACCCTTTTAAAGAGAAGTATACAAGGTCTGAAAATAATAGAAAATTTAATATACAGAAAACACGGAGCCACTTCTGGCCACTACTCTAATTTTCATGTCATAGTTGTAATCCCAACAGTTCATTGGATTTCATCACCTTGTGGAACAGAGCTAATAGAGTGGACAACTCCAAGTAGAAGCCAATTAAAACATTTTTGAAGTTGGACAAGTTGAATTTTCATGATCTGTAAAACAAAAAAGTGGTATTTTTCTTCAATTTGTCATTTAATCACTCATCATTATAATAACAGAAAAATAATGATATAGATAAAGGGAACAGTGGATTAGCATACTATAACAAATTGGCAGTGTCAAATACAAGAATTATAACATTACCTAAAATATTTTCAATAAAAATAAACATAAATGGCATCAAATTGAAATGGAAAACTATCCAGGCAAAACTATAATTTAAAATGCTGCAAGAAAAATGTCATTCTATATTTGTTAAAATTTTGCTGATTTAATTATTATATATTTGTATATTAATAATTTAATAACTATTTATTTTAGTAATTAATTTAAAATAATGCTATAAGGTTGTGTAAGATACAATTGTATAAAGATATCTCTATAAACATGTTATTATGAAATAGGATTTCAGGTGGCCCGTCATTGCTTTGAAAAAGAAATTGCTTCGCATTTAATTTGAAAGAGAACCTATAATTAGTTAATTTTTACATGGGACAAAAATATACAATATTTTCCTAGTAATTTATTTTATTTTCTATATCTTAAATTATGTATGCAACTATATATTTATATAAATTCATTATTTCAGACTATATATTCCACCATTTTTCCAATACCTTGAATTTAAACAGACTGATATGGCCATATTTATCTTGTTCACATTGCTAAAACTCATGTAATTACTATAAATTTTAAAGAAATATATAACTTACTAAAAAGCCTAACCAAAATCAAAAGACTGGGTTCAATAGGGCTCACTAGAGAGTTCTTTCAAACCTTTAGAAAATCTGAAATCAATAGTTTTAGATTTTTCCAGGAAATCGGTTTTGTTTTTTTTGTTTGTTTTATTGTTTGGGGGCCACATTTGGTGATGCTCAGGGGATGCTTCTGCCTCTATGCTCAGAAATCGCTCCTGGCTCCGGGGACCATATGGGATGCTGGGGATCAAACCTAGGTCTATCCTGGCTCAGCCCCATGCAAGATAAAGTCCCTACAGCTGTGTTATTACTCTGAACCCTTTTCCAGGAAATTGGAGAAACAAAAAATTTACCAAACATTTTCTATGAAACAATCATCACCCTAATATCAAATAAAGAGAGACACCACACACAGAGAGTCATACACAGAGAGAGAATTGAAAATTACAGATCTATGTCATCAATGAACACAGGCACTCAACACAATATTATTAAACAGAATTCAATAATATTCATATGATAAAAAATAGGATCAACCTAAGATGTAAAGATGGTTTAGCATAGGCAAGCGAATCAACATAATATACTATATAATAAAAGAAAAAACATATGATTATATGAATAGATGAAAATTATGCAAGTATTTGACAAGATCCAGCACCTTTTCATAAACAAAAAACCTCTAACAATTTGGGGATTGATGGCACTTTCCTCAATACAGTTAAAGCATTTACCACAGTGAATGACAAACGTATTCAGTGCAGAAACTAAAAATTGTGCCTTTAAGATCAGACACAAAACAAAGTTGTCCACTCTCACCATTTCTATTTATTATAGAACAGAGAAATTAGGCAAGAAAAAGATTGCCAAGTACATATGGATGATAATAGAATAATTCAAACTCTTACTATTTACTACATTTTTAAAAAAACCTATAGACTACAAAAATTATAAACAATAGATTTTATAGTAAAGAGGCAAGCTACAAAATTAATAGATAACTGTTCATGGCTTTTTTCTTTACATATATATACATGATGAATAAGAAAAATGTAAAAATAAAAATAATTCCATTTGCAATTGTAGCCCAGAATATCAAGAACCATAGAATCAACTTATCTAAAAGGGTGAATGATTTATACAAAGAAAAGTACAAGTTATTACTTCAAGAAATAAAGAGGACACTAATTTAGTGGAAACACATCACCTGTTCATGTATTGGGAGAATTAATATAATTAAAATGGCAATACTCCCAAAGCATTGTACAAATTCAATGCAGTCTCTATAAGGATACTTAAAATGTTTTTCTCAAATGAATAGATCAAGCACTTATATATATATATTCATGTACATATGAATCATAGTATGAGGATTATACCCAAAGATGATAGAAATATGGGAAGTGCATTTAGAATGGGGAGGATACCAATATGCAATAGCTGTTATAAATTTTCACTATGGATTAAAATTGCATACTAAAATAAAATAAAATGTATGCATGATATTCTTTCAGTAACAGTATTGCAAGACCCTGTGCCTAAAAGAAAAATGAAAGGATTGGATTGAGAAATAGAAAGAGACAGAAACAGACCGACAGAAAGACAGATAAAGATATAATAAAGGAAAGAGGATATCTGCCATAAAGATAGTCTTGTAAGGGAAGAAGAATTAGAAAACTGTGGCAGTGATAGAAAATGTGTGAAGAATTTAGTGTTGAAACATTGATTATATGACTAAAATTCAATCATCATTTAACTCTATCTTGTGATTTGGTAAAAGTTAAAACAAAACAAACAATAGTTTGTAGTAAATTATAGGAACTATACTCCACAAAGATGGGGGCCAGAAGGATTATAGGGGTTACAAAATTGCAGAGAGTACAGATATTAAGTCACTACTTGCCTTGATTCTAACCAATCCTAGCTTGATCCCTGCACCTTGCAAGGTCTCATTAGCACCACCAGAAGTAGTACAAACTAAAAGCAGGCCCTGAGCACAGTTGAATAAGATCCTTACTCACCATATCGTCCCCTCAAAAAAATAAAAATAAATAAAACAAGATAAAGTAAAAAAAAAAAGAGAGAGAGATGGGAAGTAAAGTTTTCAGGATTTTATTGCATTAGTAGAGTTTGTAGTATTCTTTCAGTGTACATCTCATGCCTTGATATTGGTTTTCAGTGCCAAAAAATCTCCCTATTAAAAAAATTATGATTTTAGTGTCCTAAATTAAAAATTAAAAAATGTTCTTTAACCAAATGACATAGAAACAAAGAAGGAACATTCTGTAGAAGATTCTGGCTGTAGTAGAGATTAAGTTTTAGCACATAGAACATTTGCTTTACAAACACAAAACAGTAATAAAGATAAAGATGACTTTTGTAGGAATTAAAAAAAACATATACTATTATGTCTGTACTCAAATGGAGGATCATAATGTTTTCCCTTAAGTGTTTTGGAGCAAGTGTCTATCAACTGTAGAAGAAAATTATGTTCTAGATTAATTGTCCTGGCATGCTGTGAATCTTGATAAAAACAACACAAATGTGTATCTAATGACTAAATAACCATAAGATTAGAATTGGAAATCATGCAGTCATAATTTTTCAGTACCAATGGAAATTCATGATGATAACATTATTCATTGTTTAGAATCAAAAGGCACACATAAGACACACTGAATGGTGGGTAAGACTATATCATCTAAAACTGTCATGACCTTGGAGTATATCATTATATCTACCTACAATATATGATATATTCATTACTAGTTGCTAATATGCAGGAGAAAGGCTGTATTTAAGTCAATATTGATTGAATTAACCTGTCTGATGAAAGTCAGAAAAATGTGTTTTTTATAGCTCAACAAAGGACTAGAAATGAAAGAGGGCTGAGAGAAAATTCTCCAACTAAATTTAACTTTGAGGGATACAATTCTACCTTGAATACAATTGAATGAGATTAGAATACATATATACTTATGAGAGGTGATAAATAAACCAAAACTGATAAGAAACTTGTAAAACGAAATATTTGAATATTGGGACATTATTTTCTGATGATGCATTATTGGAGATATGTGCATGAACACAAACTAAAATGTGTATAATATATGGTAATTCCTTTCATAGGTCTTCAATCAAAGAAAGATTATCTAGAAAATTTCTAAATAATCAAATATAAAAGATGCCTTAAATAATTGGCATCTGGGTTCAGAATAATTATATATTTGTCTTAAATATGGTCAACCATGGTTTGAGCCTCAGAACTAAATTTGATAATATGGTCTTCTGGGATCTGAACAAAATAAATCCTGACAACAGGGTCAGAAATGAACCTGAACAGTATCAGATGTAACTTTAAAACAAAACAAGAAAATCAAACAGAACAACACAAAACAGAACTGTTATGGGGAGTACAAAGGGGGCAACCATAGGGGAGAAGGATAATATCAAGTATGGCATCAACAAACTAGGTTGTCATTCAGCTAGGTTGAACTGCATACTGCTACTATGAAATGAAGAGCATTGCAGAACACAATTACCATTAAAAGTCACCTTTATCTCTAGAAAGCAAATAAACTATTTCAGAGCAAAGGAATTTTACTGGAATTTCAGCATTCTAAGACAACAATTAATCTCAATTTATGTGGATACATGCACAAGACACAGTTTTTTTTTGTCTGTCGATTTTTGAAAATCACAGTTGATTTTTTTCAATAACATAAAATTCTTGTAAACATTGCTTTAGATCAAGGGACTCACTTTACAGCACAAAGAGTATAACAAGGGTCGTATTAATACTGTAGCATTCAAATGTTTCAAGCATGACTGATAATTGAATAGTCATTTGAGAGGGCACCTGAGGCACCAGTTTAGAAATGACATACTCTAATATTGATATTATATATCTCCAAATACAATATAGATGTTAAATCAACACCATTTGGTGTTATCTATCCAATATCAAGTCATAAATTTGTGAATTAAGGACAAGAAAATTAAATGTATGTCTACCCTACAACTGTTGATTGTGTCTAAAGATTGTATTTAACAAAGATGGGTATCTTTTTATTAAAATATAATATATTCCCATTATGGTTGAGCTTCTTTTACCTAGAATATGAAGTAAAGAAAGAGCTACTAACTTATATTATTGAGAAAATAATCTTGGACTAAGAGTAAATAGAAGCTCACCATAATTAGTGGTGAGTGCAGCTATAGAAATAACTACACAGAGAACTATCTTAATCATATTCACGAATCAGGGAACTGGAAAGCCTGTATGGAGTACAGGTGGGGGTGGGTTAGGAGGGAGGGAGATTTGGGACATTGGTGGTGGGGAACTTGCACTGATGAAGGGGGTGTTAAAAAAAAAGTTAAAGAAAAAATAAAATCAAAAAAAAGGAAAAAAAAATAAGGTCTCCCAATTCTTACCACAGGCTGTGTTCTTCACACTGACTGTATAGAAAGAGGAGGTAGAGTAAATGCACCCCATATACACCTCAACCCAGACCCTTGCCTGGTCTGTATTGGGAATTTAGGGGACACACACAAAAAAAGAATATAATTAATACTCAGGTGATAAAATAGTTTATCTCTTTTAGAGTAAATAAGTATCTACCAAGGAAGGAGTAGAACTTAGGTTTTATTCTCTTCTGGTATGTTTGGTTGCTCAGAGAGTGATTGATAGCAGTAAAATACATGTATATATGATGGTGTTAAAGGAAAATAATGGCTATTCAAGATGTTTTCCTTTAAGATGATGTAGTATTGTAAGTTTTATATCCTTCACTAACCTTAAAATGATAAGCTCCCTTAAAAGAAGAACACCTAAATAACTGTTTCTAGATACTATGAACTTTTTTTCTAAAATAAATGAGTCTGATTGGTAGAAATGGTGAGAAATGACAATTAGTATGGTGTAGTCTTTTCAGTATTGAGACATAATTATCCTGGTTGCAAGGAAGATTGGCTGCTGAAGATTTATAGTTTTCTCCCCGAAAATTTCCTTCAACATGAGTATGCTGATTGGTTGATTTGGGAGCAAAAAGCATAAAACTATTTTGCACTCAATTAGAATAACATTAAATCATCATCCAAACTGCATAGTGCATAGCATCTTGTTATACTGAACTTTGCTATCAGTTCACTACTTTGACTTCTCTCTCCCAATATTTTAGTCTTCAAATTTTAAAATATTCTTCAACAACCATTCTAATAAATATCTTGCACAAAAATCTTAGATATTTTAAACCTTTTTCCCATAATAATCTAAATATAATATAATAAAACCTAAATATAATAAAAATCAAAACCTAAATATAATAACCTAAAACAGGAGCCAGCAAAATTGTCAGATTGCATTTAATATATAGTAATTTTCAAAGGAATATTGCAAAAATGTCAAAAACTGAATTCATTGCTTAAAGAAAAATATTTTATGCATTTTACTCTGTTTTCTTTTGCTTTTTGTTTTTTGATTTGTTGGTGTTTGGGTCAAACATGGAGGTGCTCAGTAACTAGTGCCATATATAAACTTCGGAGAGATATGGGTAGTGCTCTTAGGATTCTATGTAAAACCTGGAATAAAAACCTGTGCACGCTCTATCTAAAAATGTTTTATTTTTGTTTATCTTTGTTTCCACTTGTCAAAATCAGTCAGTGAAAGATTAACCTCATGGAAAATAAAATTAAGTAAACTATTCTCATAGCTTGTATTGGTAAACAATAAAGTTGGTTTTGAGTGTGAATATGAGTGTGGATAGTTTCTTTGAGAAAGAGCTTAATTGTATTTTATTGAAGGGATTGCATTACTTAGTCTGTCTTTTAAGCAAATCACATATTTTAAAGTTATATTTATGGCTTCCTAGATTTTTTAAACTATATTGTAATGTGTATTGCAGTTAATGAATATAAAGAATAATACCAATAAAATATTTTCAGTTTTATGGAATAGGTCAGAAGACCCTTCTAAAAATAGATTTAAGTTATCTTACTATTATTGGATAGCACAATGATATCAGATGAAAGTTTCCCATGATCATAATTTGTAGCAGACCTGCAATAACAATAATGCAAAATGTTCATTTTATTTTTCAATCATCTGCAATATATGTGATATGGGAGTTCATAAACATGATTAAATTCATGAGTTCTTCACTCAGCAATTACTCATTGAGTGTTTATTTTGTGCCCAGACTTTACCAAGCCCTGGGGATATAAAAATTATTAAGATGAGTCAAATTTTGAATAGCTCAGAGTCTAGTGGGAGAAGCAAACATGTACATGAATCTTACAAAGAAAAGTTCTATTATAATAGATTATAAATAGAACATTGCTGATGAATATTGTAATGATATGATGTCGACAGAAAACATTTCTTCGACAAGGACTGATTGTAAATTGGCTTGAATGTGTCTGTCTTATTACAATATAATTCTCATCACTCTGTCTTATGTTGGTGAGACAATCTTGAGATCAAAAATTGTATCCACACAGGTTCTCTAATTTTGCTATGAGTCATAAGCTCTTTCCAAGAGACCTTATCTAGCTTCTATTTTAACTTTAACATGCCATACATATTGTTATTGAAGGAAAGGAAAAAATCTCTAATTTAAAATAGCATTTCTTATATTAGAATTAGGATGCTATGTTCGATTACTAATAAATCAATTAGGTGTCAGAAGATAATGTTTTCAGAAATAAAGAAAATAGGGGCCTGAGCAATCTTACATTGGGTAGGGAGTTTGCCATGAATGCATTCGACCCAGGTTTGAATCCCAGGATCCTATATGGTCTCCAGAGCCTCCCAGGAGTAATTTCTGAGTACTGATCCGAGAGTAATCCATGAGCACATCTAGAAGATGCCCGAAAATTAAAAAAAAAAGAAAATTTAAAAATATACTACATAAGAAGTAAGGCTTGGTGAGGATATGAATATAATATATAGATACTGGCATCTAAAACTCATTTGTATTTTCTTTCTCTTCTAAAAATCTTTTATACATTTCTTTGGTAACTATAAAGCACGCCATTATTCCTCTGCCTTTTTCTAAATTAAAATTATTTTCTGAATTAGCTAGAAAACTAATGTAGAATATTTTAAGAGGTGGTACCTGATGTCGCTAGGTTAATAGCTTCCAACAAACAAGTACTACTTTTGAAATTACTAAAAGAAGAAAGGCACATTCTCCTGGTATGCATAGTGATATGTTTCAATGTGTTCTATGATAATAAAAAGTTTTAAAAGATTACCTGAGTTGATATAGCTATGAAAACAAAATAAGGCATAAAATTAAAATAAATTTCTGTTTTGAAAGTTTTATTTATACATTAGCCACATAGTTTTATAATATTGGTTGGCATTTCTAACAATTATATTAAGATTTATATATAAAATTATTTACAAGATATAGCAATGATATGAACAGTGATATTAGAATAAAGCAAAAGTTTACCTAATATACATTTTACTTTTTTTATCAAGTAAATATATATACATGTATATATATTTAGTAAAAATATAATCTTAGCACATAAATTTTGAGACAATTCCATCTGTCACCTAAGCTTTCTGAATTTTCTGAAAATATATTTTAGTTACTTATTATTATGCAATTAATTAAAATTCTCTGTAGTCACAGACTCCTGTAACTTATAATTTAAATTTTATTGAGACCATTAATTTTCTTTTTTTTTTTTTTTGGTTTTTGGGTCACACCCGGCTGTGCTCAGGGGTTACTCCTGGCTCCATGCTCAGAAATTGCTCCTGGCAGGCATGGGGGACCATATGGGGCACCAGGATTCGAACCGATAACCTTTTGCATGAAAGGCAAACGCCTTACCTCCATGCAATCTCCCGGGCCCCGAGACCATTAATTTTCAATGGCTATAGGGGGATATGCAAAGTGAATATCCTGCTAATTCTGGTTTTGTTCTTGAATTCCAAGCTTTTTTTGCATTAAAATTCTGATTGTTGGGGACAGCGGTGGCACAAGTGGTAGGGCATCTGCCTTGCATGCTCTAATCTAGGACAGACCACAGGTCAATTCCCCAGCATCCCATATGGTTCCCTGAAGCCAGGAGCGATTTCTGAGAGCAGAGTGAGGAGTAACCCCTGATCGTCACCAGGTGTGGCCCAAAAAAGCAAAAAAAAAATAAATAAATAATTGTTTCAGAAAAAATATTTGTACAGATTTTTTCTTACCCAAAATAATCATTTAAAAATAAAATTTAACACCCCACAGATAAAATTCAAATAAATTTGTTACAAGGTCTTTTACTAGTTTGTCAAGTTCACAAACACAGCAATTTAGGCAATTTACTTATTTATTATTATCCTGCATGCAAATATTCACAATAAAATTGAAATTTCATCAGAAATAAATTCTATTCATTCATATATTCTGAACAACAAAGAACTTAATTATTAATAAATCATATATGGTATTCACATGTTTTGCTTTCATTGTGTGTTCGTTTTCTTTTGTTGTAATCTGGTTCTTTAGTTTTGTTTTGTTATTGGTTTTTGGGCCACACCTGGTGATGCTCAGGGGTTACTCCTGGCTATTCACTCACAAATCGTTCCTGGCTTGTGGGACCATATAGGACACTGAGGAGTGAACCACGGTCCATCCTGGGTCATCCATGTGCAAGTCAAAAGCCCTACTGCTCTTCTATTGTTCTGGCCCCCAGTAATATGTTTTAACTTTTCTCTGGTGTGCTTTTGCTCAATAGTCTCAGTTCACTAATAGCATTCCAACATTGAATATTCTGGTTATTCATTAGTCCATTTAGGTTCTTACAACAAAATATAAGACAATGCATCTTAAGCCTTTTAATAATCCTGAAAGCTTAAAGTTCAAGATCAAACAAATTAGTATCCAGTGTGCCTGTAAAGGACACTCATCTTTGTTCACAGATGAATGTTTTCATGTTTTATTTTTAGAAAAAGATTACTTCTGTTCTTTTTCCAAGGTAAAACAATGGGAAAAACTTGAGAATATATTTTACTCTCAAGACATTAACGGATCCCAAAGGTTTACTTCCTCATAAAATCATATTGTAGTTATATTTTAAGGAATAAATTTAGAACAGGCTTTAATCATCATCACTTTTTTTTCTTGTTCCTTTGTGCCATGATAGTACTACTAGAGACTTATTCCTGGCTCTGTGTTTAGGGATCACTTTTGGTAGACTTAGGAAATCAACTGGAGTAGGACCTGTATTGTTCTTGAGTGGATCTCATGCTAAGCAAATGCCTTGCCCATGTACTATTTCTCTAGCCCCTATGTTATTTACATTTAATTACTAATCAATATATGATTCTTGAAAGTAAGTTTCTTGAAAGTAATCACAAATAAAATTTAGAAGTCTTATGAACACACAATGCATGATAGCAAAGTAGAGTAAATTAAAGTCATTGTTCAACTGCACAGAATATCCTAAAATCTTATGTATGACAGTCTTCAGACAGACAGCGAGAGGGAGAGAGACAGAAAACAATTCATCTGTTTCTATAGGTGTCTTAAACTTATAGGAATATTCAGTTATCCAAATTTTGAATTTACATGGTAATCCAAAACAAAATAATAAATCTTCAGTTTTGAATTTTAAAATGATTATTTTAGCAAAAATGGAATTTTAATCACTTACCAGCAAATTTTCAAAATTTCCAACTATCCCCGCTCTTTCTCTAGAAATAGAATTAGTGAGCCACAAATTGCCTACATTAAGAAAAGGAATAACTTCTCTTTTTATGTCAATATATCTTATTGTTTGAGTTATTAGAATCCAATGTCTTCATTGATCTACCTTGATACCTTGGGATGTGACTTCCAAGACACTTTTCAGGCTGCTCATGATATATGAGTCAGCTCCTAAGAACTTTCAAGGACAGTATGGGTGCATTTTTTCCAAGCTCCTTATTTAACAACTTTGACTTACTTGGAATTGACAATGATAAATTATTTATACTATTGAAAGTGTCAAATGCCACAAGTTCAATTTTCCTATCCACCCATTCTAATATTAAAACTGACTGTTAAACTTTTACCAGCATAATACTGCAAGAAACCCTTAATATGAAAACTTTTTGGGTAGAATATATGGCTTTTCCTTGCTGAGGATTTTGCATGTAAAAGGGTGTTGCAACCAATGATTCATGATCAGTATGACAACATATCCAGGTTTGGTTGAGAAAAATCAAATATATGTGTGACATGTCAAAGTCCTAATAATGCTTACCATGAAAGATGAAATATATACTTTGTGACGAAGTATGAACTATACATTAATAGTTGCATTAAAATCAGTCAAGAAGAGTTAGAGAGAACTTTCTTTTAGTACTGAATTTCTGGCATGATCTTGATTAAAATGATGTAAAGAATATATGCTGTGATCAGAATTCTCTTCATGTGGTCAAATAAAAAGTTGTGCTTCAATACTCAGTACTATATTTCTGAGCCTCACAAGGTTATGTACTCTTTCAAAAACAGCATACCAAGTGCTTACTGATAACACACAAGATAAAATAAACCTACAGAGTTTAGTTTCAGCTACATCATCTTGATATGGCTGTTGGTAGGAAAGAAATGCATTGTAGTGCCTCAATAAACAGTGTATCAGTGTTGCATGTTACAAAATACCAATTAAGGGAGTGTAGTAGAGTACACTCCTTCCTTCTTTCCTTCCTTTCTTTTACTTCCTCCCTCCCTCTCTCTCTCTCTCTCTTTCTTTCTTTCTTTCTCTTTCTTTCTTTCTTTCTTCCTCTCTTTCTTTTCTTTCTTTCTCTTTCTTTCTTTCTTTCTTTCTTTCTTTCTTTCTTTCTTTCTTTCTTCTTTCTTTCTTTCTTTTTCTTTCTTTCTTTCT
>PVKC010002847.1:0-11952 GCA_004027635.1 Crocidura indochinensis
TTTTTCAAATGCCACTCAGTTATTTGTATCCTCTTCTCTGTAAAAAAAAAAAAAATTCCCTTTCTAGCTACAAAAATAGGACTTACTTGGACATTATTTCTCAGTCCAGCCTTAGTGTAAAAAACCAAGTTTGCAATTGTTAGTCTTCATGGCTCTGGCACCCCTCCGTGGTTTCTGGGGGTCCATTGCACTGCTTAACAACTGTGTTTCTATGTAGAAAACCCTGGCTGCTGGCAGACCCTGCACTGGGGCCTGGGAATAGCAAAGTGTGTGAGCTTCCTCTTGACTTCAAGAACCTCTGTACACAAAACTCAGTAAGCATTTCCTGCTTTTCTCCTTTGAGATAACACGGAGGGAGGGTAAATACCAAAGGGACTCCTCCATAAACAGCTCATACTCAAAAAAGGAAAACACAAGCAGGTTGACAGACAAAAGGCATGAACAGAGAAAATAAAAATACATTTATTTAACCTTATAAAAGCACCCCCTATCTTGTTAACTCAAAAAAGTAGAATTAAAGACAATACCTATAAAATGATAGAAGGGAGGGAGGGAGGGAAGAAGGGAGGAAGGAAGGAAGGAAGGAAGGAAGGAAGGAAGGAAGGAAGGAAGGAAGGAAGGAAGGAAGGAAGGAAGGAAGGAAGGGTTTCTTGTTCATTCCAGTGGCAGAGAAAAAATGATAACAGTATACTACATGGTCTTCCGAGCCTTCCTGGAGTGATTTCTGAGCACAGAGTCAGGAGTAACTCCTGAGTGCAACCAGGTTACCCCTTCCCCCCAAAAAAGATAGGAGAAGGTGGTATGTGTTAGTAGAAACTTGGAAGTTTTTGTCAAAAACTTATAAATGTTCATATCCTTTGACCAAATTTTTCCATTTCAAGAAATGTGTCTTAAGGAAATATTCTATATGTGGAAAAAGTAACTGAAAATTTGGAATGGTCCAACTGTTAGGAAAATTATTCCACAAACTGATTTACTCATGCAATGAAATTAGCAACTATAAAAATAACATGCAGAGTATTCAATAGTATAAAAATGAACACAACATAATGTTCATGAGGAAAAATTGTCTATTTCTAAAGTCAGGATCTGGCCCAAGGTATAGCAATTTGGCATCCAAAAAAGCACTCAATAAACAGCTAAATGACTATGTACCATATCTTTACAAGACAAAAATACCTGAAAACAACATACTTTAAATTGTTAATAGTGGTATTTTTTAATAAGCATATACCACTTTTATATAAAAAAAATAAGGAAATAAATACAGAGATAGACATTTAGCAATAGTAAAATACAAGGTTATTTGTTTGTTTGTTTGTTTGTTTGGGGGTTGCACCCACCAACGGTACTCAAAAATGAATTTCAACTCTTCGTTGGGAAGAGAAGTGACCTTACAGAGTTTTGTTGACTGGCATAGGCCAGGACTGCACCTGGACCTCCCGACCCTTTCACTACCTCTCTGGCCCTTAAAATACTATTTTTAGTGAGTTTTTAAGACTAGGTTGTCAAAAATTAAAAGAAACAAAAATTTGAACAGATCTTTTTAGAATTTGTCAACGTTGTTAGGATGATAAAATTATGAATAGGAAGTACTTTTTTTATTTCTTGCTGGAGATACAACCTGGGTCTTCACAATAAGTATGTGCTCTACTGCTGAGCTAATCTCTAGCCCCAGGACCATTTTTAAAGTCCTAAAAAAACAGATAAAGGGGGAATCTGAATAAAAGAAAACAATAATCTTTGCCTCATGCTCAGATAGAAATCTAAAACACAAGGGGTGACCAAGAATTGGATGATTTTCTATAAATGATACTTTCCTCTAAAACATAAAAAAAAAATTAAGCAATTTATGATACTGAAGTAACTAGTAATCAATAAGGAGAAAGACCACTTACAATCATGGAGTATATCATACATCAGTATAAATCACGCTCCTTAGAAAAATTAGAATAATGTGCATGCTTAATATAGATACAAAGGAGTTACAGTCTACTTCACTGAAAACCATACCAAAAAATGAACCAAAGATAAACTTTGAATTCTCAATGTGTGTGTGTGTGTTTGTGTGTGTTTGTGTGTGTGTGTGTGTGTGTGTGTGTGTGTGTGTGTGTGTGTGTGTGTATTTTGGGAGGGCACACCTGGTGGAACTTAGGGTTTTAGGTTTTACTTCTGAGCCTGCTCAGAATCACTCCTGGCAGGCTCAGAGAGCCACGTGGAATGCTGGAAACTGAACCTGAAAACAAGGCAAATGCTCTACCCACTATCCTATTGCTCTAACCCAAGAATAGATTGCTATTATTATTGCTGTTGTTGTTGTTATTGTTGCTGTTATTGGATTTTAGGCCACACCTGGTGGCACTCAGGGGTTACGTCTGACTCTGCACTCTGAATCACTCCTGTCAGGCACGGGCATCATATGGGATGCCAGTATTCGAACCACTACCTGTCCTACATGAACACCGTGCTGCTATCTGTGCTATCATTCCAGCCCCCCCCCCAGGAGTAGATAGTATTTATAAAAAGATAACAGTATATTACATATAGTTTGGATAGACTTATGCAAGTAGCAGTCCTTATAGACACTTAAAATAGTCAGGATTTTTCATTGTTTCTTGCCTTAAAAATCTAAGACAATCAAAACTGAAGAGATAACTCAATGGGCTGAGTGCCTGCTGTGCATGCTGTACATGCAGGAAGTTTAGGTTTCATCTCCCTGTTCCATGTGGACCTCAGTCCCCAAGCAAGGAGCTGAGAAGATTCTTGGAGCATTGCAGGATGTAATCCTAGCCCCCCCCCCACTTACACACACACACACACACACACACACACACACACACACACACACACACACCCCAAATCTAATAATATAGCTGACTTAAAATAAGGTACTTTATTATTGCCCACAAAAATCTGCAGACCTGAAAACTGATGCCAAATACCTGTGAGAATGATAGAAATGATAGAAGAGCACTTTCCTTTATTTCTATTGGCACAATGATATACATATATGTGTGTGTGTGTGTGTATATATATATATATATATATATATATATAACCTTTTTAGGGAAAGTAATTTGGCAATGTGGTTTTTGTTTTAATCTTTTTTTTCTCTATTTCTTTTTGACAATGTGTTTAAAAAATCATAAAAATGTTCATACTTTCTAACCTAGTAATTCTACTTCTGGGAATTTATCCTAAGGAAATAATCCAAATATTTAAAAATGCTGTACACCATACAATGTTTATGCCCATGTAATTTGTACCACTTTTCAATAAAAAGACCGATTTAGTAAATTATGGTCTATTCACTAATTGGATTATAAATACATATGAAGGTATTATAACTCTCCTTCTTACCATCACTGTCTCCTTTAGCCTTTTCAATGAGGTCAGCTCATGGCCTGATTGATTAATAAGACCAATAAATCACGCTGCACCTCATCATTTTGAAAAGATGTTTTAAAATATATTATCATTATTTGGATTTGGGGAACAATGCCTGTTGGCACTGAGGGTCCCACCTGACTCTGCTTGGGGGACTACAGATTGCTCAGGTCCAGTTAGAATTGACCTATGCAAGGGTGCTTTTACCCCTACACATGATTTTGCTTGTTTTTGTTTTGGGGCCACACCTGGTGATGCTCAGGCATTACTCCTGGCTTGCACTAAGAAATTGCTCCTGGCTCAGGAGGCGCCGGGCATCAAACCGAGGTCTGTCCCAGGTCAGCTGTGTGCAAGGCAAACACCCTACTACTGTGCTATCACTCAGGCCCCATGCACATAATTTTAACTGATATTTTTACTTAACTTTATCACCTAAGTTTTCTGAGAATTTTACAATAATAGCTCATGTGTAAAATCAGATTAAGTATATACTTTCTGCTTCAGAAAACAAAATTGTATGCACAATATGATTGTCTGAAAAATGTTTAAAGAGATTTGTAAGAAATATGCAAACATAATCGTTTTGACTTATGGGACTATTTACTTATAATTCTGGCTACCCTTTCAATATTGCACAAACAGCTCATTGAAGAGACTCAATAAGAAATAATGTGTCTTAATTTGAGACTATAAATAAAACAGTTTCATTTGTGATGATAAACAAGCTTACATTTATTATAATTACAGAAGTAAAACTATATTAAAAGGTAATATTAAATACATTGAATGAGCTATACTTTAGTCATTTTAGGTCATAATTAATCTGTAACTAATCTAGTAACTTGTCATGTTTATAAAAGACCTCATAGGTATGCCTATTAAAATTTCAGAGTGCTATGATTTTTAACTCCTTGGGATTGTTATATCTCAAAATCAGTCAGATATAATAAAAATCACAGTGATCTAAGTAAGTTAAAATAGCAATAAATCATTTTCAATAAGAGTATAAACTGTAACTGTGGGAGATTGGCACATATCCAACTAGGGCTCATAAAATAATGTAATGATGGACAAATCCCTGTACTTACAATTCAAAAAGAAAAAGAAAATTAAAATACTATGCTTTTGACCTAGGAAAGTTAGTTTTAGAGTATACATGACTTTCCTAAAGTATTAAAGATAAATTTAACAAAACTTTATAACTTTGGTAATCAGACTCCTTCTATCATACTTTTGTTTCATTAAGCAGAATAACCAGTTTATCAGATCTTGTAGAGACTGTCAAAAGATGTCATTAGAAAGCTTGAGTAGTGTTTTATTTTTAATAATATCTTTTTTTTTTTTTTTTTGGTTTTTGGGCCACACCAGGTGATGCTCAGGAGTTACTCCTGGCTATTCGCTCCTGGCAGGCACGGAGGACCATATGGGGAACCGGGGGATCAAACCGCGGTCCGTCCTAGGTTAGCGCAGGCACATTACCTCCAGCACCACCGCCCGACCCCCTATAATATCTTAATTTAAGTATCATGATTACAAACATGTTTGTAGTTGGGTTTCAGTTATGAAAAAAAAACACACACACACACCTTTACCAAGAAAGCTTAAATAAGTGTATTGAATTTTTTCTCACCTCAATTCCTACGCATAAAAAAAGTCATACCTAGGGGCCCGGGAGATAGCATGGAGGTGGGGCGTTTGCCTTTCATGCAGAAGGTCATCGGTTCGAGTCCCGGTACCCCATATGGTCCCCCGTGCCTGCCAGGAGCAATTTCTGAGCGTGGAGCCAGGAGTAACCCCAGAGCGCTGCCGGGTGTGACCCAAAAACCAAAAAAAAAAAAAAGTCATACCTAAAAATAATTATGTAAATATAGCAATCCTAGAAGGCTTAAATCATATCTGGCTTTTGTGCTTAATACAATGCCTGACCTATAATATTTGTAATTAATATCTAAATGAATACATAGGAGGTCAAGTTACCTTCAACTCAAAGTATATTAAAGGGAAGAGAACAGAAAAAATAAAAAGAAGAAACATATTTTTTGTGGCTAATGTAAGAATGATCTCCGTTTGGATAAAAAGTGGCACAGGCCAAGCGTATAGGAATTCAAAAAAATTAATTTCTCCAAAGAACAGTGGTTCATATGGTCAAATAACTATGCTTGATATGTGATCCTAACCTCTGAAATAGATGTCAGGAGAACAATGATCACATTTTCTCATCAAACTTCTATAAGAAAATTAATAGTGGCTAGCATACTTTTTCTGAAGGAAGGCGAAATTTTTCTAACCAGTTTAATAAAGTACCTACATAAAGGAGATCCTGTAAAACTAGAAATTAATATAAAAATCAATCTCACCCAATCTCTGATTGGCAGAGTATTGAAAGAACTGATGGGAAAAAAAAAAAAAAAAGAATTGATGGGAAAAAAAAAAACTGTTAAATAGGGGCCCCGGAGATAGCATGGAGGTAAGGCATTTGCCTTTCATGCAAAAGGTCATCGGTTCGAATCCCGGTGCCCCATATGGTCCCCCGTGCCTGCCAGGAGCAATTTCTGAGCATGGAGCCAGGAGTAACCCCTGAGCACTGCCGGGTGTGACCCCCCCCAAAAAAAAAACTGTTAAATAGTTGGTTCACTTTCCTTCACTCTTGTTTTTTGTTTGTTTTGGGGTCACAACTGGCTTTGCTCAGGGGTTATTCTTAGCTCTAGGCTCAGAAATCGCTCCTGGAAGGCTCGGGAGACCATATGGGATGCCAGGATTTAAACCAACATCTTTCTGCACGCAAGGCAAATGCCCTACCTCCATGCTATCTCTCTGGTCCCTCTTCTCACTTTTTCTTTTTTTTTTTTTTTTGGTCACACCCGGCAGCGCTCAAGGTTACTCCTGGCTCCACACTCAGAAATCGCTCCTGGCGGGCTCGGGGGACTATATGGGATGCCGGGATTCGAACCAATCACCTTCTGCATGAAAGGCAAACACCTTACCTCCATGCTATCTCTCCGGCCCCCCTCTTCTCACTCTTAATCAGAATTATGGGTATTGACCCAAAATCCCAGCACTTTCCTTTCTGGTTTTTATTACATTGCTTCACCCTCTAGATGCCAATTTTCTCGTGAGCTGAGTGGAAACAGTCTGCAGGTTCTTTTCAATTCTGGAATCCCTTTGATTTATGTTATCACATAACTAAGTGCTGTTGAACAAACTAAATTAACCAACATGGCTGGTAGTGCTTTCTAAAAACTACTAACAATGCTTAATGGGAAGACTTATGCCAGCAATGATTTAAGCCTATCTGCATCCATCCAAGTAGATTAATTGTTAAAATTCAATTTGGTTTTTAAAATTTGGTATATCTATCATATATGAAGTCTCACATAATCAGCCACCCTACTGCATAGCTCCATCCAAAGCCTCCATTATTTTGGCTATATGAGTATAATACATAAAAAAAAAAAGCTACCCATGTAAGTGAGAGAAAAAGATGATTGTAATACTAGTTGTTGGAAATTTGTAAGAAAAACAATCAAAGGTACTATTAATAAGCATACTTATGTGTAGAAAGATTTTGATTTCTTGATCACATTTATTCAAAACTTAGGGCCTTTTCTAGTGCTTAGAGAAAAATTCATTTAAAAAAATTAAGTGCTAGAGTGATAGTGGAACACGTAGAGTACTCATCTTACACATACATACCCAGTTCAATCCCCAGCACCCCATATGGTTTCTCAAGTGCCAGGAGTGATCACTGAGAAGTCAGTAGTAAGCTCTGAGCACTGCCTGGAGAGGCCCCCAAATAAAACAAAGTCCACATGAGCCTGAGTGGTAGCTCTAAGAACAGTTTGTTCAAGATTTTCGTACAGGAGACCATGGGCTCAATCCATGGCACCTTAAGGTTCCCCAAGCTCTTAGCTAGGACGAGTGCCTAATCACAACTAGGTATGATGCAAAATTCAAAATAAGTATATTAAAAATAATAAAAATAAACAAAACACAAAACAATTGTTTTAAAAAAAAATCCGTAACTGATGATAACAGACTCTAAAAGTCTGTGCACAAAACAGTCCTTTCCCACTAGATGCGGTGAGGTTGTGGATGGAAACCTTGAGTGGTGAGGGTGGAGGGACATTGACACTTCGGTGGTGTTACTTAGAATAGGGCACACCTGAAGTTTTGTAAGTCACTGTCACCAAAAAGTTCCATAGTACCATTTCTGACAATAATATGCAAACCCGCCCACAACTCAACTTAAGAAATAATTATTTGTATATCTGAGACTTGATTCATTTGAGAAGCATCAGGTCTTTTTTACAAGACAAAGCACAGTTTTAGAAGAAATATGACAAAGGCATTCGCATAATGAGATTGCAAACCTAAAGGATGGTCTAAGAGGGAGTTTCCTAGACTGAGAACAATCAGCCCCTAAGATTCAACTTGTATTACCTTCAAGCATATTAAAGAAACAACCAGACAATGTAAAAGATTTATATGCTTAGTCAACAAATGAACAAGGAGCACCTATTCAACAAAGGAAAAAAACCTGAAGTTTTTAAGGTAAATAGCATGTCCTTTAGCAGATACACATGAACAGAACAGGTTCTGAAGAAATAAGCACTGGTTGAGAAGATGGAAAACAAATTCTATCTTAGGATAATTATATGGTTTAAAAAGCAGCAGTTGAAATTATTTTTATACCATAGAAAGTTATACTTTTGTTGAATAAATATAGCAAACAGTAGCACTACTGTCTTTTATACTGTATTTTATATACGTCGACTAATTTAACACTCTCAAAAAGCCCTAATGAGGCAGGTACTCTAACTATATATTAGTGCTTCAGATGAGGAAACTAAGACAGCAAAGGTTAAACCAACTTGTCCAAGTTTACAAGACTGGTACATAATGAACTCTTGACTGGAAGCCCAGATTCTAGAAGTAGCAAATGCTACTTCTTTGGAGGGGGAGTAGGGAGGTTGGGTCATAGTGGCACTCAGGGGTTACTCCTGGCAGGCTGGGAGACCATATGATATGCCAGAAACTCAAGATGACACCATGCAAGACAAATGCCCTACCCTCTGCACTACTACTCCCACTCCAAAATTCTACTTCTAAACAAATAAGCGGTACTCCAAATAAATGATGGTGGGGTTGGGGATAGTGGAGTGGTGGAGAGAGACTAATAGCATCATTGGTTCCATAATTGCAAGGGAGAGAATTAGGACCTTTGGAGAAAAAGTTCCAGTAAAAAACAAATTATTTGCAGTCGTTTTGAAATTTTTCCTCTGTCCTTCACTCTAAATGAGTTCCCTTTATGTCATTTTTCTTCTTTGTTCCTTTCCTCAACTATTCCTTTTAACTTGGTCTAATGTTGATTTAATTTTTAAATGACTATACAAAACATTGAAATATATAATATATATGTCATCCCATTCTAGTTTCATTTAAAGAGAAAACAACTCAACTTATTTTCAAATAATGCCTTTTTTTTTGAGTGGGACATGCAGGGCAAAAACGGTTCATAAAAGAATAGTCTCCCAAATTAGATTAATCCTTTAAAAAGTAAGAAATTATGTAACAAAGAGATAACTAAAGTGATAGAGCAGCATTCAATCCCCGTATTATCACTGCTTTGCACAACCAGGTCTAAACTGCACTGCATTTCTGACCAAGCATCACCAGAGGTGACCACACTTAAAAAGAAAAGTTAAGAAAATAAAATAATAAATCCTGGTAGTTCATTACTGCAACACTATGAAGGATTGCCCAATCATTTTTGTTTGTTTGTTTTGGGCCACACCTGTTTGATGCTCAGGGGTTACTCCTGGATAAGCGCTCAGAAATTGCCCCTGGTTTGCGGGGACCCTATGGGACGCGGGGGGGATCGAACCGCGGTCCTTCCTTGGCTAGCGCTTGCAAGGCAGACACCTTACCTCTAGAGCCACCTCTCCAGGATTGTCCAATCTTAAACAGAAAGCTTTTAAAATTGAGATTTAACGTTTTCTTTTCCTTCCTTCCTTTCTTCCTTCCTTCCTTCCTTCCTTCCTTCCTTCCTTCCTTCCTTCCTTCCTTTCTTTTTCTTTCTTTCCTTCATTCTTTTTATTTATTTTTTTGGTTTTTGGGTCACACCTGGCAGTACTCAGGGGTTACTCCTGGCTCTACGCTCAGAAGTTACTACTGGCTATATGCTCAGAAATCACTCCTGGCAGGCTTAGGAGACCATATGGGATGCAGGGATTCAAACCACCATCCTTCTGCATGCAAGGCAAACATCCTACCTCTATGCTATCTCTCTGACCCCTAGACTTTTTTTTAATAGAGTCTCATGTACCTACTGTCTACTGAAAGAGAGCTTATAAATTGTTAACATTTAAGGTTGGGGAGAGAGCTTAATGGGTAGGATTGCATGTTTGATTCAGTGGATATCTGCGTTCAATCTCTGACATTGAATGATTCCACCAATCCACCAGTTTAATTTCACCAATTCCACCAACCTGCTGGGAATAGCTTCTAAGCACTACCAAGTATGCCCTAAAACAAATGAATAAAGTGTCATTTTCCAAAATTCTGAAAAGAACACTAAAGCACGGAGAAGTTCTATTTGTGCTTTTAAATGACTATATACAAATAATTGTGAGCCATTTATAGGAGTTATCCAGAGAAAAAATCCTAAGAAATTCCAGGAAATATGTGCTAGTTTATACAATGTAGGGATTCAGCATTTAAGCTGTTATCTTAATCTAATTTGTTATATATATGTATATATACATATATAGCTTATATGCAGTATGCATGATTTTTACAGAGAGACAATTTGCTTTAGTAACAATAATATAATAAAGACATGGAAATAAAGATCAATATTGTACAATTCAAAGACATATAATTTGAGAAACTGCCATAAGATGGGTGGTGCAAATCTGGAATAAGTAAAAGCTGATATTAGGAACTAACATCCTGAACACACAAATAAGCTCTATATTGCTTAAACTAAGTACTACGATGTGTTTTATTTAGTCTGGTTTATGAAATCATAACAAAAGGGATCTCGCTTTAAATAGATGGATTTAGGGTGAAGGAAGGTGATGTGGTATTCATTTCTGTATAGCTTCTTAAAACTGATTTACTGTGGTGACTTGTAGAAGTAACAGATGTTTACTTGAATGAATATTCATTCGCTGACATCAAGTCTCAGTAGATGACACTTTCCTCTTAAGAGGTCATATTTTCCTCTTACATAGTGTTTACTATTGCTGTTGCCAATTGTCTATTTAGAAGACACAACACTGAGGATCAACATAAAATGGAGTATTGATGTAGAATGATGTAGAGTCTGAATCAGAGATAAATATGCTAATTACAAGGAGCAGTAGTGCCAGATATAAACATCAGAGTGACTTACCTTATCCTCCTCAACAGCGCCGTGATAGCTTCGTATCAACCAATCATGCATTTTCTTTTAAATTACCTTATTAGTGCACTGCATTAGCTGCACAAACATTTATTTGAGAGAACATTACCAAGAAGTGAAGTGACTTTAAATCACCATAGAAACCAAGGAAAGTACTTTGTTGTGAAAATGCTTTACAAAAATTATAAAATTCAAATGAGGAGAAATGATTATTATTTGGGGATCTAGCTATAGTTCTACATCTTGGTATTCATAATCTTGCTTTCTTTTCTGTGTGTTTTTTAGGGGGAAAAAAAAAGCAGCAGAAGCACAGATAGCCTGTTACAATTGTTTGTTGTATGAGTTCATGCACTAGGATCAATTCATCATACTAAAAGTTACTTTGTTTCTGCAAAAGATTATTTTGGTAAAAGTGTCACTAGTGTATCAAATTGTCTTTTAAAGGGGCCCGGGAGATAGCATGGAGGTAAGGCGTTTACCTTTCATGCAAAAGGTCATCGGTTCGAATCCCGGTGCCCCATATGGTCCCCCGTGCCTGCCAGGAGCAATTTCTGAGCATGGAGCCAGGAATAACCCCTGAGTACTGCCGGGTGAGACCCAAAAACAAAAACAAAAACAAAAACAAAAAAAAAAAACAAAAAACAAATTGTCTTTTAAAAAAAACTTGGGTGGGGGGCCGGGAGATAGCATGGAGGTAAGGCGTTTGCCTTTCATGCAAAAGGTCATGGGTTTGAATCCCAGTGCCCCATATGGTCCCCCGTGCCTGCCAGGAGCAATTTCTGAGTATGGAGCCAGGAGTAACCCCTGAACGCTGCGGGGTGTGACCCAAAAACAAAACAAAACAAAACAAAAGAAAAAAAAAACTTGGGTGGGATTACTACTCAGGATGGTAGTTAATTATAAATTTAAATTATAAATTTAAACCATATTACTCCACACTCCTACTTCTCTGTCCCAAAGACAGAGAATACTACTGGATTTCTGGTACTATAACCCATAACACATTGTACAAAATTTATACAGAATTCCAGAACAAAACAGAGATAACTTTAAGAACAAAGTTGCAATGATGTATGAATTGGTTATATTTGGGGCTCATGAAATTTCTAGTATATTTGGTAATAATCAGAATCCTTAATCTCTGGTGCTGCAGAATTATA